>MU227287.1:426117-459801 GCA_018584345.1 Thuja plicata
TTTCATCCTAGGGACTTGATATTGATTCCCCACCGAGTGATTTGTAATAGGAGGGACATGAGATGTCCATGGAGGGTTTTGATGTGTTTGTTGTTGTGACTAAAACTGGGGTTGATAATGTTGGGCTAGGTATTGTTGCTGCTAAGGTTGGGTTTGAAACTGGGGTTGTTGTTGCTAAGGTATGATATGAGGCAACTGAAGCTGGGGTTGCTATTGCGGGGGTTGGAACTAAGGCAACTAAAGCTGGGGTTGTTGTTGCGGAGGTTGAATATGAGGCAACTAAAGCTGGGGTTGTTGTTGTGGAGGTTGGACGGGTGTTAGAATGGGAAAAGATGTAGCTTTGGGCAGGCCTTGACTATAAATAGGTCCTACAGATATGGATCCTTGCAGGCATGTTGTGTTGATCCTGAGACTAGTGTGGATAGATTGCAGCAACTTCATAGTTTCAGAACAACTGGTGTTTGGTGGGATGGAAGGCATAACATGAGAGTTGGATTGCATTGGCCATGAGATTAAAGGTGGAGGCACACTATTGACCATTGGTGCACTTGGTTGTGAGCTTGTCATGCCTTGATTAGATGATGTGTTGGCTTGGGTCGGGTCATTTGTTTGATTGGATATAGTCTGTGTTGGTGTGGGTAAAGTCAATGGTGGAAAGATTTGTGATACAACATGTAGTATCTGGGGAAGCTGAGTAGTATTCTAACCTGCGAGAGGGTTTTTGGGCCATATAGTTGATACACTAAATTCAGCGGGGAGTTTGACTCCCTTCTTTATTAGCATGGCCAAGTAACATTCAGGGTTCCTCTCTACAACAGCGTCAACTACTTTGGTGGAGTAGGCATCTTGTTCCACATCTTCAAGTTCCTCTTCTGTGATATATTGGAAAAAGGTTGCCCACGGGGCTGTTCAATGAATAGAGTAGAACTAGTGTTCATGAAGGGATCGTTCTCTTGCTCTGTTTCCCTAAGCGGGGAAATGGTTGATATATCACTCATCAGGTTTATCTCTAGCCTTAGACCTTGTGTAAGGTCCTCCATGAGGTGTTTGAGACATAGTGCAGTCTAGGTTTTGTAACTAAAACAAGTGATATAAAGCAAACAAAGAAGAGGATCCTTTCTAAGAGAAGTCCGAGTTATGTTTTGGACAAGGGTAATTCTAAGGACAGATTTTGATATAACTTGATCTCAAAGTGGTGATGATAAAAGATAAGATTTTGTCAACCTTTGTCTTGGACAAAGTCAATTTGAAAAAGATGATGATGTTTGATAAGATGAGATCAAGATACTTTGAGTCTAAGCTTTTGAACTAACAATGTTTTTGACAATAATCGTGCTTTACAGAGAAAGGGTAATCTTTAATGTTTAGCGATTCACACAATGTTCTTCACATTAACCTGGGATAGACACTATTTTTGGACACCAAATGAAGAATTCTTTCAAGATTTCAGGTCAGAACAGGAATATAATAGCTCTGGTCAAATGTGGTACAATTTCACTGATTGCGGTAAAATAACTGGTTGATTGTGGTAGTTTATCACACAATGCTTTTGATTTTCAAAATAGTTGACATTGACAACCCTAGACTTTAACACATTTGGCTCATTTTGACAGTTTGGATGTTTTGGTTTTGCGTTTTCAAAAACTGATCAAAGTAACAAGCACAATAGACACTGTGTTTTGAAGATTGAAACTGTGTATGTTCTACAACTTTTTCAGGTTGCAAGGTTATCACGAGGTCTCAACAATGAACAATCAGATTAATCCTGGTCAAAGGCTTCAGGATACAATGTTACAGGCCCAATGTTTGAATTCCTGTTAGCTCACACAACAATTGTCATGCTACTAGGACATGAAGGTCCATGATGTAGGTGCCCGTGTTTTTGCCGTTTCTAGGTATTGTTGCCATGGAGTGAAGATCTCTTTCACTACACAAATATCGTGGGACACATATGTTGAGAAATCTTGGGGGAAAATTTTGCACCCCCTTGCACTATAATAAGGTATTTGTTCAGAGGTAAAACAGGTTGGCCTCTAATTAATCAAGGTTGTAGTAAGGGTCTGTGGTGTCTCTCCAATCGGTTTGTACGTGTGTGACTCACTTAAGAGCCTAGTTGATCATGCTGGCTCCTTAGGGATATTCACCCAATCCATACTATCATCAACACGCCTCGCCTAAGCTTGGCTAGATAAGACAGAACTTTGGTTCGCGCCTTGTTTATATACCGATCGGAAGGATTACCGGTTTAAGGTCATTCTCTGAGGAAGAAGCGCATTCCCTAGACAGAACTTTCTAAAAAAGTATAAAGTTTTTGTAATCTAACAGTTTGTGCAAGTGCACCCAAAACTCAAGACACAAGGTAAATTGATTAAGCTCCAAATTTTGAAATGTGAACTAAGCTACACCACCATACAATCACAAATGTTCAATTTTAAGCCCAAAGTAGGTGTTGATTGCTTGTTCAGTTTTAATGCACCAAATTGAAAGATTCTTTGCCTTTGTTTCGTTTTAATCCCCACGTAAATTTTAAGCACACATTGAAAGTATGAGGTGTGATAAGTTTTGCAAGCATTGTTCTTTTTAAAACCAAATCGACAAATGAATTCCTTTTAGTTTGTGTTGTTTAAACAAGTTAGTATCAAAAGGGATTATTCACAAAATGAGAATATGTGAAACTTTGAATTAATGAAATGATGCTTACCAAAACTTACCCTTCTCTATCCTTGATGACCTTGATCCAATACTGCACAAAAACTGAAAAGAATGTCAATTTAGAAATAGATGGGCAGAAGATTTGGATCTGATGTTGCAATATTTCCTATAATTGCGGTAATCTTCCTGCAACTGCGGTATTGTTCTGTCAACTGCGGCAAACTTCTGTTGATTGTGGTAATTAACTTGCAACTGTGGCAAAATGTTGTCGATTGCGGTAATTAACTGGCAACTGCGGAAAAATGTTGTCGATTGCAGCATGGATCAGACAAATGTAGAAAAATTATTGCAATTGCGGCACGGATCAGGCGATTGCGGAAAAATACCAGAAGTTAGAAGAAAAGAAATGGACAGAATAATTGTGAAAGCCTGCAATCAATTGCGGTATTAAACCAGTCAATTGCGGCACAGTATAGATGATTGCGGAAAAATACCAGGAATTGTGAAATAGTACAAATATCAAAGAAAAGTGTGATTTTTAAATTTACGACTGTACAGTCTTGGTTGATCAATTTGTTTCTTCGTTTGTAAGAGATATTTGGGTTGTTTGATTCACGTCAGGTTCACCAAAATGTACCCCTCTCTCTGTGGTTCCCACAGCTTTCCAAAGGTGAGGGTTAGTAGAAAAGGTTTCACAAATGAATGTGAATGAAGTATATAATGACTACTAAATGAATAACAGAAACATGAGCAATAAAATGTACAAGCAAGAGAAAAGAAGACAAATAAATGCAAACCCCAAGATGCTTGAAGCTTCTATTATTTCTCTCTACTCCTTGCGAAACATTGTTCTTAATGCTCAGTATTGGCGGGGCAGCGTCTATGACTTGAGAAGCTTCGAGAATTTGATAATTGAAATGTGTGTGTGTGTGGTCGCAAGATGGCTTGAATGCTAGAGCCAAACTGACGGAGTAATGGCACACAAGAGATTGAAATCCTGGACCCTTCAAATGGTTATGAAGGTTTTATTAAATAGGAATTGGTGATGATATGAATGGTTGAGATCAATCCCAGAGATGGGGAGATGAACGGTTGAGATCAAAAGGAACAGGAGAGGTCCTCAGTAAACTCCACCTCTTCATTTGGTAAAGAGGAGATAGGGTCCGGTTAACTGAAGAGATATTTATGAGTTACCTTTTTGAATTGAAGAGGTGGGTGGAGTTACCCATGTGGACTGGAGATGTGGGTGGTGTAACCCATGTGATCTAATTGGAGTTATCTCTTTGAAGATAAATGAATATTTAATTCATTTATTTAATAATTATTTTCAACGTGTGAGATAATTGAATTCTTTTTTATTAAGAATTGTTTTATTTGATGAAATTAAATTAATTTGATTGAAATTAATTTAATTTGAAGAATTTAATAAGTAAGTTTAAATATTTGAATTTAAACTATAGGAAATTGAGTTTAATTAATTAATTAATGGTAATTAATCAATTAAAGCTAATTAATTAAATAAAATTAATTATTTAATTAAATAAAATTAATTATTTAATTAATTTTGGAAATTTGATTAGATGATTTGGGGAATGAATTTAGAGGAAAATAGAAGATTAATTAATGATTAAAAAACCGTTAATTAATACATGAAAATTAGTATTTTTAAAATGTAAAGTCGCAAGCCTGTCCATTTTAGAGTGTCTACACATACTTTAAAAAAAATGTTCAGACAATAAAAAATAGAAATTGAACATGTAATGTGTGTAGATCAACAAGAAAATGCTCTCAGCTTTCAACAGTAGGAGTTTTGTTATGTTATGATCATGTTTTAGATTGAACATGTAATATGTTTATTTCAAATCAGAAATGTGAAATTTTTCTCAGCAACATGAAGGAGATATGTATGTCTTATTACATTGTGGTCACTGCTATTAAATAAAAGGAACAACATACAGTATAAATAGTGATATCAACTTATTTCAAAGTTGAACACAAAAGTGTTTTATGTTTCCATGATCATGCATTGAAAAAATTAGGTGTTTCTCAAACTAGAAAGTGTGAAATTTTCTCAGCAACAGAAAGAGAGTGGCTTATATAACATTATGGTCATGTTGGCAAGGAAAAGCATTATATGTTTTTAGATGATAGATGTGGAGTTCTACTTCAAACAGCCAGAGAACATGTTTTTTATGACAATATTGTCGCACTTGAAAGGAGAAACTTGTAAAAGACTGCATTTATGTACAAAAAAGCCATGTGGGTACCTTAAAAAATAACAACAGTACAAAGAAAAGTGAAAAGAAGTCAAGTATAAGCTCATTTATATGCTATAATGGTGGCACCAAACAATGAGTTTAGATGGGTTTCATTTTTTAGACAATGAAATACTGTTATTACGATGTTTTACTACTAACTGTTGACTATTTCCAGATTTAAAACAGAGATACAAAAGATGTTCTAAAGCTTCTAACAACAGTGCAAAACAAATGAAGGGAAGAAGATAACTTATCTTTTAACTTGCAGATTAGAGATGGAGTCCAAGCTTGAGTTATTTCGCACACCATGAGTTTGGAATAAGTTTGAAGATGTGGCTAGAAGAGGCCGAGCTTCAATATTAAGTTGATAAAGACAACTCCGCATTTTTCAGCCACAGTTCAGACCAAGTCCAAACTCTCAGTGGTTAGCTTCAAAACTTATGAAACACTAGCTCAAGTTCAAAAATCCCATATTCATCACAAGGGGATCCCGAGTTTGAGTTCTTGCAATAATACATGCAAAACGCCATATATTATGGTGTTTAAACTTCCAGTTCCAAGAAGTGCAGCTGTGGGTAGAGCTCGAGTTCCTATGATACATGAAAAGAGGCACCATGCATACATGACATGCGAAGAAAAATGAATAGATCCCGCAAATGAAACACAATTACAACTAGAAGTAGAGCCTTAGCTCTTAACGAAGAGAAGACCGAGTTCACAGCACTAGCTCAAGTGCTAGATGCCCACATTTAATAAACAATGGACTCTGAGTTCCATCTAAAGATGCAGTGGCCCAAATACACTTAGGTTCACAGCAAAGAAGCCGAGTTACCAAAGAATAAACAAATGTAGTCAAAGCACCATTATTCATGTTTTCAAACTTCAGCATAAAGCATATATGCAAGAAACTATACCATTAAAAGGAGAAACATGCAAAATACAATAGAGGCCGAGTTACATTATCGGCATGGCAACAATCACAGAGAGGAGTCTCGAATCCATAAACCAAGCTTGAGCTTCATGCAAAGACTCCAGTAACAATAAACAACAAAAAGAATCTGAGTTCACATGTAGAAAACTCCCAAGTTGCAAGTCAACATATGTGATAGAAAGAACCCGAGCTCCTCGTCATGCAAATTCTAGATTACATGGCAGCATTAAAGAAGAAAAGTAAGCTACAGACAACCAGAGATGAACATTAGATAGGCATGGTGGCACAAGCCCTAACCTTTTGTTTTCTTCCAAAAAAACTACAAAATGCAAAGATGAAAATGCCTATGTTCTATTTGATGGAATTTTGGAGTCCACAATGAAGTCCGAGTTAAGTCCATGTCGACCATAGTGCACGGAAGCTCTTCATCAAGTGCCATGATAGTTCTATCACATGGTATGCCAGGGATATTTTCGGTATTGTATTGATCATGTTGACCTTATAGCTTGTGAAGTTAAGCAGTTAGCTAGACTGTCGAGTTTGCATATGGAGTTAGCATTTTTGGAGACTATGGTGTCAGTTTCTTATTTTAGGGTTTTTTCACAAATAGGGATTAGGCTATACTTCATCTTAATGTATTCTTTGGGACATATTTGTAATGTGTTATATGTTCATAGATATTATTAATGATATAAATCAAATATATCAACATTATGGGATATAAGTCTACGGCTAGATTTTAGGCATGTCTTATGCCTTAAATTTAGGATTTTAGAGAGATCATGGTGAGCTTTTGTTGGAGCTATATGTGTGGGCATCTTTTTGGGTCTAAAAATCAAGGGCAACCATTTGTTTAGAGGCACTTTTTAGGGGGATTTTTCATTTTTGAAATAGGCCTTGGAAGCTATATATTCAAATTTCTTGTTCATTGTAAATGGTTCAGAATTTGGGGATTTTTGAGGTATTAGTGAACATATTATTCCTTTTCCCATTTCCTTTGTATTTTGCAACCATTTTGCAGATTTTGGAGATAATAAAGCTGGCCTTACTATTCATACATATTTTTTGAGTTTTTCCATCTATCCTTCTAAATTTTTGCGTTAAAGTATTTCTTTTCTTTTAAATATAAATTAGTGAATTACTCAAATTCCTATTCTAGAGTTATAAAGAATCGGCCTTTTGTTGATCGGATCTTCACCATTAGTGGTATCAAACCCTAATAGTAAGCTCTTGGTCATCCTAGGTACAGTCTTGCAATTCTTGTAGGTACAGTCTTGCAATTCTGATAAATCTGCATACATCTTTGGTGTATCACCTTTCTTATTTAGTTTTCATTTTTTAGTTATCCTTCTCCCTTTTCCCAAAACCATAAAAGTCAGCATAAGGTGATATCCTGAATCTAATAGGAACCGGCCTAGAACCTAGAGATTCATTCTCTCATCCACCAAGGAGAGTGTTTCCATGTTCCAACAGGATGGCTAGACTGCATCTAGCTATAGGTGCAATCCTAATTGACAATAGTTTTTGGCATGCCTGGTGGGACCCAAACTGCTACACAGTTCTTTCAAGTTATTATTTCTTCTTGCTATTTTTGGTGTGACAGTAGTATTTCTACCTTTGAGAAGGTACTTTACCAGACACCTGGCGACTCTGTTTGAAGGTTTTGTTACAGATTTAGTTGTAGACTTATTTTAATGAGAAGGACTCCTATAAGAGCCAACAGTGAAGGTTTCATTTATCAGGAGTTACAACCTAGCAGAAGAGGTGGCAGATTAGCAAGGAGAAATAGAGCATCTCCGGTTGTAGGAGAATCATCCTCTTTTCTCAGAGGATCTGATTTTTCATTATTTGAAAATCCTATCTTTGAAGATCAAGCTGCCATTACTGAAAGCCATGAGGTAATTATTGAAGATTTTGGTTTGCCTGAAGATTTAAGTGTTATTGATAATTCTGGATCAGAATTAACCATTTTTGAAGAATCAACCAAAGATCATCTCACTGTCGTAGCATCCACAAGTGGCATTGCTACTCTAGGATTGAAAACATATTAAAGAAAGGTAACCCAATCTAACAAATCTGTTGTACCACCTGTAGTTTAGTAGCAAGTACCACAAGTATAGATGGCTAGAAATTTTCCATTTGTGGCTTTCAATGTTGGAAGTCCATTACAAATTGATGTACATCATGATATTCCACTAGCAGCACTAAAATGTTTGTCATATTTTAATGGTGAGAATCATATTTCAACAATTGAGCATATTAAAGACATTGCTACTCTATGTGGATTACATCAAGTTACTCATGACGATGTAGCATTGAAACCAATAGTAGCTTCACTTAAGGGTAAAGCATTGATCTGGTTTAGAATTTTGTCAGTTAACTCTATTAGTACATGAGATGAGTTAGGTACTGTCTTGATCAGTAAGTTTGAAGATAGATCGGATAATTTCTCTTTGGTTGAGTAGTTAACTACTATTGAGAGAGATATCAATGAGCATATTTATGATTTCAACTTTCGTTTTCAACGAACTTGCAACAAAATTCCAAGATCTGTTAGACCATCTAATGACTATGCATTTCTTTTCTTTTTGAAAGCATTTAAGCCTAATATTTCACTTATGATACAGTCTATGGGAGGTAATTTTTTACCTGATACTTATGATGTTGTTGTTAGAGCTGAAAATAGCTTGATACAAGCTAGAAAATTACCTCCAATGCCTTATTGTGCAGAGATACAACCAGTTGTACTAGTTGTCATACACCTATTGCGATTATTCCACCAGTACCAGCATTAAATATGCAGGTTATAGCAGAGGAGCATGCTGCCTCAGCCCCTATCAGAGAGATAAAAGAGCAAACTCTGGAGCTAAAGGACACAAGTGACAACATCTTGAAGACATTGTAGAATTTTGGCAATGAAATTACAAATTTGAAGAGGCAACAGGGCCAATACAATAGACCTCAGCAAGCTTATTACCAGCAAAATAGGTCATTGAATCAAGCCTCTAGCTCAAATCAGTCAAGACCATCTCAAGGGTAGCAAAGGGACTATGCTCAAAAAGTTGGTCAAGCATATAACTATGCAACTCCAAGTACTTCCAAGGTGTTGACATTGGTTCCTCAAAATAATTATGTGAAAGAAGCGAAATGGTGCAACACCTACAACGATGGGCATTAATGGCTGAATTGCCCTCATGCACTAGAAGCTAGAAGACAAGATGTTCTGAAGGGGCAACTAGTTAATATCTAGACAGAGGTAAAATTGGACCAATCATGGACACAAGGTAATCCTGATGTGTCTTTAGTAAATTTTGGTGAAGATAATGTTGTTTTAGCAACAAATTTTGACCCTAATCAAGTATGGAGACCGATAGTAGCAGGAACAAGGTCAAAATTAAAGGCTAGAAATGATCAATCTCAAAATGATAAAGTACAACAACCTACTGTTACAGATCAACAGCAAACGAAGCAGCATGTACAAGCTCAAAAGGAAGCAGAATAGTCAATGCAAACAACAAAGGAGCTTACTATTTTAAAACAACAGCAAAAGGTTAGTGTTCAGAACTTTAATATTGTTGATCATTTGAAGAATACAAATGTTCCCTTATCCATGTGGGATGTTTTGGCTCTTCTAGGCCAAAAAAAATTATTGCAAGAAGCATTACAAAAACTTACCTTATCTGATGAATTTTTATCTCAGCAAACCTCTAAGGTTTTGGTTGCTGCCAGTACAAATATATCCTAGCAATCATCTAAATTGATCAAGCCACCTCCATTTTATGTAACTGTTATTATAGGACAACACTTAGTCCATAACTGCATGATTGATTCTGGTGCAACTAGTTCAGTCATGCCTAAGAAAATTTTTGACGAATTAGGCCTAAAGTATGAGCAATTGGAAAGAGGGGTAGTACAGTTAGATGGAATAGTTGTGGCAACTATGGGAGTTATAAGGGATTTATATTTAACACTGTATGCTTTTCCTAGTTTTTCAATTCCTGTGGATGTATACATTATTGATTTACCACCTAATTGCTCTACATGCTTGTCAAGAGAATTTACTGCTAAGATAGGAGGTTATCTATTAGCAGACTAGACTCACATGCTATTCCATACCAGGTATGATACTAAGGTTACTATACCCTCAGAACCCATTGCAAAATTATGTGTTGAAAAATATGTTGCTAGTACTAGAAACGAATTAGCAATTGTGTTATTTGATCAAGAGGAAATACCTGAGGTTTTTGAGGCTCAAACACAAGTAAGTAAGTTTCCTAATATGCTGTTAGATGATTGGGAAACTGAAAATGTAAGAATTTTAGATGAACAGATTGAGGAGCCAAGTTTGGGTAACTATGTTATCCATGAGATTTCTGATTTTCTTTCAGCCATGGAAAAGATGTAGATTTAGATCTGGAACAGCAACCTAATGTTTTTTGGAAGTTGTTCTTTGATGGATCATGCAACAAAGTGGGTGTAGGAGGGGGTTGCATGCTGGTTTCACCAGCAAATATTAGGTATTATGCTTCTTTTAGATTCACTTTTAGTTGTACAAACAATGTGGCTAAATATGAAGCCCTCGTAAACAGATTGAAGTGGACCATTAAAAGAGGTGTTAGTTTTTTGCAAGTTTATGGTGATTCAAAATTAATTGTGAATCAAGTTAGGAATGTTCATGCAACTAAGAATGATTTGTTAAATAATTACAAGCATGTTGTATGGGATTTTATTGAAGGTTTTGAAGCTTTTAATCTACATTCCATTCCTAGAAATCAGAACAAACATGCTGATAGGCTTGTTGCTATTGGAGCCCAGTATGATATTCCAACAGAAATCAGTAATAGTAAGGGGCTGAATTATGTTAAATTAATTGTTAGACCTATTGTCCCTAACAATGCTGATTGTTGGCAAGTTTTTGAATTTGACTAGCATATTGTTAATTTTTTAAGAGAAGAAGCTAAGTTTGCACAGCCAAACCAGCAAAGATTGCAGGAGCAATATGAGGACTAGATTATTCAGCTGAGAAAAAATAAGATGCCCAAAGGTCTTGTAACCTTAGAATCTATGTTTGGTACTAATGATAAATTTTCAAAAAGGATAAATTCAGCTTGTAGATAAAGGAAGAACATTATGAGTAAATTGTTGTTGCAAAGGATAAAGTGTTGAAACTTGGAAAGGTGTGTACACCTGAATAATGTCAAACCTTTGTGAACTTATACAATGAATTTCATGATATTATTGCTTGGAGTTATTCAGATTTGAAAGGGTTTGATCCTAGTATTTCCTAGCACACAATTGAATTAGAACTAGGAGCCACACTAGTTAGGCAAAAACAGAGGCCAATAAATCCAAAATTAGAGCCTCTTATGATTAAAGAAGTAAATAAGTTGATTGAGAGTAATATCATTTTCCAAATAAAGCATACTTCATGGGTATCCAATCTGGTTCCTGTTAGGAAAAAGAATGGAGAAATCAGATTATGTGTTGATTTTTGTGACTTGAATAGAGCTTCATTAAAGGATAGACATCCTTTACCTTCCATGGAACAAATCTTGCAGGTCATTTCAGGTTTAGAACGGTTCTCATTGTTGGATGGTTTCTCTGGTTACAACCAAATTTTGGTGAAGGAGGAGGATGGGTTCAAAGTAGCATTTACAACCAAATGGGGAACCATGGCTTATCAAAAAATGTCATTTAGTCTATCAAATGTAGGTGCAACCTTTCAGAAGGCTATGGACAAGGCCTTCATAAACTTAATGTACAGGTTTGTACTTGTCTATTTAGATGATATAACTATTTTCTCAAAGAATGCATCAAAACACTTTCAACATTTGAGAATTATCTTTGAGAGATGCAGGGAATATGGTATTTCTTTAAATCTCAAAAGAGCATATTTGTTGTCCACGAAGGAAAGTTTTTGGGGTTTATTATTTCAAAGGAGGGTATCACTATTGAACTTGAAAGAGTAAGTGCTATCCTTGCCTTGCCACTTCCTCTTCATAAAAAGGGCCTTCAAAGCTTCTTAGGAAGAATCAACTTTGTTAGGAGATTCATTCCAGATATTGCAAGATTACTAATGCCATTAACAACCATGCTCAAGAAAAGTATTGATTTTAAATAGACCCAAGAAGGAAAAATCAATTTTGAATTGATTAAGGAAACATTAGCTACTGCCCCTACCTTGTTAAATCCTAATTTTTCAAAGGATTTCATTTTGTATGCATATGGGAATGTTGATAGTATTGCTGCCATGTTAGTTCAGAAAAATGACATAGGTTGTGAGCAGCCAATAGCTTTTTTCAGTCAAGGACTAAAGGACTATGAACTGCATTATTCATTTGTTGAGAATCATGTACTTGCTATAATTAGAAGTCTGAAGAAATTTAGACATATGCTTTCTAACAACAAGATAAATTTAATGGTTGCACATCCATCTATCAAGGAGTTTTTGCTGAATATGGGCTTCAACACCAAAAGAGCTAGCTGAATCACAAAGGCAATGGAATATGACATTGAAATCAAAGTTACCAAGTTGGTAAGAGGTAAGGGTTTATGTGAACAGATGGTTGGAAATGGAGATAGCACTTCAAAAAATGATTCTGAAATTGTCTTGGCCTTAGAAGACAATGAACAAGTTGCAATCCCAGATTCTCAAAATGATTGGGTGGATGATATGGTTACCTTCTTGCAAACAGGACGTTGACTTGAAGGATTGGAAAGATCAAAATGGAGGTATTTCATATTACAATCCATTCCTTATTTTTTACTGAATAATATTCTGTTTAAAAGGGATTTGCAAGGTGTTATGTTAAGATGCATTAAACCAGATCAGATTGATCATATTTTGCATGAGTTCCATAAAGGGCTAGCTAGAGGCCATTTCTCACCAAGAGCTACTACTCGTAAAGTGATGAAAGCAAGCTATTTTTGGTGAAATGTGTTTAAGGATTCACATGCCTGGGTAAGGAAATGCAAACAGTGTGCAATGTTGGCTGGAAATGAGAAATTAGCAGTGTTTCCTTTATAGCCAATTCAAGTTGACCAGCCATTTATGAAATGGGGTCTTGATTTTATTGGTGTTATTAGCCCACCTTCAAGTGAAGTTCATAAGTGGGTACTAACAACCACTGATTATTTTACAAAGTGGATAGAAGCAGTTGCTCTAAAGGAGGCAAATGAAATAGTTGTTTTGAACTTCTATGAAAATTTGGTTTATAGATTTGGAGTACCAAATTCCTTCATTTCAGATAATGCACTTGCATTTACAGTAAATTGAGTTATTGAATGGGATATTAATAAAGGATTATACCTAAATACATCATCAAATTATTACCCACAAGGTAATGGGTAAGCTGAATCCACCAACAAGAACCTGGTTCAGATCATAAAAAAGACCCTAGAGGGTAACCAGTGTTCCTGGCATGAGAAGTTGAAATCAACTTTGTGGGCTGATAGAATAACTCCAAAGAGGTCAACTGGAATGTCTCCTTACATGCTGGTTTACGGTAAGGAAGCTAGATTACCCATTTCAATTGAGTTTCCAGCACTGGATTTTATGCATTAGTTGTACATGATTGATGAGGAATCTATGGTAGAAAGGATGGCTCAGCTGAATGAGTTAGAGGAGAAAAGGAGAGATGCATTGTAGAAAATTGATTTTCATCAAGCTCAAATTAAGAGATCATTTGATAAGAAGGCATCTCCCAAGAATTTCCAGCTGGGAGATATTGTTCTAAAATGGGATGAATTGAAAATCAAACCAGGAAAGTATTCAAAATTTGATGCTCTGTAGGCTGGTTTGTATGTCATAATAGCCAGAATGCCACACAATGCTTTTCATTTGTCTACACTTGAAGGAGAAGAGTTAGCAATACCAGTTAATGGGATCCATCTAAAGTGTTGCTTTTGAGGTTAGTTTGGTGTGAATAAGTGCTTTGCGCATAGTTAGTTTCCTTTTAGTTAGTTGCAGATAGTACTCCTATTCTCACAATGGTCGAATTCAGAAGATATCCATAATCAAGGAGTCCATTGGATTCCCAATTATAAATGATGAATAGCTCAATAATCGGATCATGGTGGGAAGAGAAGTTGTTTTTTAGTTAGTTTTTTCAGTTTTGAAGGTTAGAATGAATAGAAACAGCAAGCTCAATTGCATGATATATGCATGAACATCATACCCATCACATGAGACATGGATAATTTCCTCTGTTCCATATCATATGCATCATTCCCACACCTATACCATACAACTAAGGTTACTGTTCAAGCTCATTTTGCCTTTATTTTAGTTGTTTCTATTTTTGGACAAGATTTACCATTGTCTGAATTATGTCCATCATATGATACATGGACAAATTCCACTGTATCACATCATAAACATAGGTTCAGACAGCAATATTGAAGTGCAAGGTATTGTTCATGGATAGTTTTTGTTTTCTCTTAGTGTTGATCAGCACAAGTTTAGTTTTAGTTTCAGTTTTTAGTTTTTAGTTGGTTATCAGTTTGAGAAGTTTAGTTGTTCCTAAAGGTTGAAGACTCTGGCCTAATGGATAAGAAAAAGGCAACTGGTCTAATTTTGTTCATCAGGAAAACACCCCTGAGAGGTCGCCAGAAAATGTTATCATTTTAGTTGCACGCTAAATTGGTAAATTGATTGTTATCTTACACTGAATTATGGATTTTATAGTTGTTGTCCTAAGTGCATAATTGTTCAAATTCAGAAGAGAAAGTATACATGCATCCTAGAAACTATAAAAAACAAAAAACACTTGCATAAAGGTACATCCATTCAAACTACTATTCAGATATTGAAGACAAAATACATTATTATTGCATTCATGTTAACACTAAGGTTGTTCTCTAAGTATTTATCTGATTTAAACTTTCAAATTGAAAAATTTATCATTACATTGAACATTCAAAATGAATGCAATAAGAAAGTATTCCTTTATAGGTTACATCTTTCAGTTGAAAACATTGAGAAAATATATAGTATTGAAAGTAAAAAAGAAGCATGCTAGCAGTATGGGGTAGGGGTCCCATGCATTGCCTTATCATATGATTGGTGTCAACTGGTCTTCTACATGTTGGGGTTGAGCAATGGTGTCATCTGGGTCCTCATAACTTCTGCCTTATCTCATCCTAGTTCTTTTGTATTTTTACCTACATCGTGAGAGGAAAAATGGTGTCAGATCCAACTGGATCTAAGCAATGCATGAAACACAAATAGCATACTACTATTATCACCTCTTTTGGTTCAATACTACACATTGTGTAAACATCAATGCAATAACAAGGTATAATTCTATAATAACTAAATAAAGTATCAAAGGGACATAATGTTATGAAACCTTTTACTGCATGTAGTTGTTATCTTGCATTGTTGAAGAGTTGCCATTTATAAGAACAGAAAAATCTGAATCAAAGGGACTTGGGTCTTGTACCTGAGAAAACTTTTTTAGATCATCCACACCTTAGGTTATTAAATCCAACTAGAAAACCAACATCCATACATAAATTCCATTTTATTATGACATTTACATACAGATATTGGCTAACTGATTGAAACTACTAATCTAACATATGTTGTAAGTGGTCTGTGCAAGAAAGAGAAACACTAGATTAAAGATGCAAGAGTTTATAAGTTCAGGAAAGATAATTTAGAAAATAGAGGACACTAATGTTGTTACAGATTAGGTTCAATCATCAATTGACACCATATAAGTTCTTTAGCTCATGTTGTCCTAAACATTATCATTTCTAAATAAAATCTATGAGAAAAGAAAACCAGAGATATCTTTTCTATAACACAAGGCATATACAAAATGAAATATTAGTATTGTTGTTGTGAACTGTATGTTCAGATGAATGTTGTATTAAAGATGCTAGGTCATAATAGTGTGTTGTAAGTGATGAGTGCATAAGGCATGAATATCCACATATGCAATGATTTTCAAAAGGAAAAGGTGTCGCTATTAATGTTCAAGATTAAACTCAAACAGTGCTGCCATATATGTTCAGAGTACAACATTTGTTCAGAAAGAAAGAGGTAAATGGAAAGAAGATGGGTTAATGCTCTTAAAAGAAAAAAAATATGCACATTAGCATTGATATCTATTTATGCATATGTTCATGAGAATGGGGCAAAATAGGGTATATTCATGTTATGATTCTGAATCAACTAAGGAATCAATAATATTGTAGTATTCCATATGCCTGACAAGAAAAAAAAAAAGATACAATACATAATGACAAATAGTGCTATTCTAATGCATTGAAATAAGAGTAATATGGAGGTGATCATCTAAAACATACTTTTATTAATACAGTATGTATCTATCAAATAACATGTTTTCATAACAGTGTTCAAGTTTGAATAAGTTTGGAGAGTACAAATGCATGCACTAATTACAGTGAAGAAGGCAAGATGTGCATAATAAATTTCAAGTTATGATAATTTCTCATAGGAGTCACGAGCCCATGCTCGAACCCTATGGGTGAGGATTCTTATAACATTATGCATAATAGTGCATTTTTATATTACTTCTTGCACAGAAGCTGCATACTTTAAAAAAAATGTTCAGACAATAAAAAAATGGAAATTGAACATGTAATGTGTGTAGATCAACAAGAAAATGCTCTCGGATTTCAACAGTAGGAGTTTTGTTATGTTATGATCATGTTGTAGATTTAACATGTAATATTTTTATTTCAAATCAGAAATGTGAAATTTTTCTCAACAACAAGAAGGAGATATATATGGCTTATTACATTGTGGTCACTGCTATTAAATAAAAGGGACAGCATACAGTATAAATAGTGATATCAACTTAATTCAAAGTTGCAGACAGAAGTGTTTTATGTTTCCATGATCATGCATTGAAAACATTGGATGTTTCTCAAACTAGAAAGTGTGAAATTTTCTCAGCAATAGAAAGAGAGCGGTTTATATAACATTATGGTCATGTTGGAAAGAAAAAGAATTATATGTTTTTAGATGATAGATGTGGATTTATACTTCAAATAGCCAGAGAACATGTTTTTTATGATAGTATTGTCGCACTTGAAAGGAGAAACTTGTAAAAGACTGCAGTTATGTACAAAAAAGCTATGTGGGTACCTTAAAAAATAACAACAGTACAAAGAAAAGTGAAAAGAAGTCAAGTAGAAGCTCATTTATATGCTATAATGGCAGCACCAAATAGAAATTTCAGATGGGTTTCATTTTTTAGACAAAGAAATACTGTTATTACAATGTTTTATTACTAACTGTTAACTATTTCCAGATTTAACGCAGAGATATAAAATATGTTCTAAAGTTGTCGACAACAGTGCAAAGAAAATGAAGGGAAGAAGATAACTTATCTTTTAACTTGCAGATTACAGATGGAGTCTAAGCTTGAGTTATTTTTCACACCATGAGTTTGGAATAATTCTAAAGATGTGGCTGGAAGAGGCCAAACTTCAAGATTAAGTTGATAAAGATAGCTCCGTATTTTTCAGCCACAGTTCAGACCAAGTCCAAACTCTCGGTGGTTAGCTTTGAAACTTATGCAACACTAGCTCAAGTTCAAAAATCCCATATTCATCACAAGGGGAGCCCGAGTTTGAGTTCTTGTAATAATACATGCAAAATGCCATATATTATGGTGTTTAAACTTCTAGTTCTAAGAAGTGTAGCCATGGGTAGAGCTCAAGTTCCTATGATACATGCAAAGAGGTGACATGCATACATGGAATGTGAAGCAGACTAAATAGATCCCGCAAATGAAACACACAATTACAACCAGAAGTAGAGCCCAAGCTCTTAATGAAGAGAAGACCTAGTTAATAGCACTAGCTCGAGTGTAAGATGCCCACATTTAATAAAAAATGGACCCCGAGTTCCATCTAAAGATGGAGTGACCCAAATACACTTTGGTTCATAGCAAAGAAGCCGAGCTACCAAAGAATAAACAAATGTAGTCAAAGCACCATTATTCATGTTTTCAAACTTCAGCATAAAGCATATATGCAAGAAACTGTACCATTGAAAGGAGAAACATGAAAAATACAGTGGAGGCCGATTTACATTCTTGGCATGGTGATAGTCACAGAGAGGAGTCTCGAATCCATAAACTGAGCTCGAGCTTCATACAAAGACTCCAATAACAATAAACAACAAAAAGAAGCTGAGTTCACATGTAGAAAACTCCCAAGTTGCAAGTTAGCATATGTGATAGAAATAACCCGAGCTCCTCATCATGAAAATTCCAGATTACATGGCGGCATTAAAGAAGCAAAGTAAGTTACAGAAAACAAGAGATGAACTTTAGATAGGCATGGCAGCACAAACCCTAAACTTTTGTTTTCTTCCAAAAAACTACAAAATGCAAAGATGAAAATGCCTATGTTCAATTTGATGGAATTTTGGAGTCCACAATGCGGTCTGAGTTAAGTCCCTGTTGACCACAGTGCACAACAGCTCTTCATCAAGTGTCACGATAGTTCTACCACATGGTATGCCAGGGATATTTTCAGTATTGTGTTGGTCATGTTGACCTTAGCTTGTGAAGTTAAGTAGTTAGCTAGACTGTCGAGTTTGCATATGGAGTTAGGGTTTTTGGAGACTATGGTGTTAGTTTCTTAGTTTAGGGCTTTTTCACAAGTAGGGATCAATCTATTACCATATGATATGGTTTTAGGGTTAGAACTTCATCTTAATTTCTTGGGGATATATTTGTAATGTTTTATATGTTTATAGATATTATTAATGATATAAATCAAATATATCAACATTAGGGGATATAAGTCTACAGCTAGATTTTAGACATGTCTTATGCCTTAAATTTGAGAGATCATGGTGAGATTTTGTTGGAGCTATATGTGTTGGCATCTTTTTGGGGCTAAAAATTAGGGGCAACCATCTGTTTAGAGGCACTTTTTAGGGGGAGTTTTCATTTTCAAAATAGGCCTTGGAGGCTATATATTCAAATTTATTTTTCATTGTAAATGGTTCAGAATCTAGGGATTTTTGAGGTATTAGTGAACATATTGTTCCTTTGCCCATTTGCTTTGTATTTTGTAACCATTTTGCAGATTTTGGAGATAATAAAGTTGGCCTTACTATTCATGCATCTTTTCTGAGTTTTGCCATCTATCCTTCTAAATTTTTGCATTAAAGTGTTTCTTCTCTTTTAAATATAGATTAGTGAATTACTCAAATTTCTATTCTAGAGTTATAAAGAATCAGCCTTTTGCAGAAAGTACCTGTTTGTTGATCGGATCTTCACCATTAGTGGTATCAAACCCTAATAGTAAGCTCTTTCTCATCCTAGGTGTTAAGAAGTGAAAAATATTGCAGAAGTTAGTAATGTGTGTTTTTTAGGTGCAATCTTGCAATTCTGATAAATCTGCATCCATCTTTGGTGTATCACCTTTCTTATTTAGTTTTCTTTTTTCAGTTCTCCTTCTCCCTTTTCCCAAAACCATAAAAGTCAGCGTTAGGTGATATCCCGAATCTAATAGGAACCGGCCTAGAACCCAGAGATTCATTCTCTCATCCACCCAGGAGAGTGTTTCCATGTTCTTTGCATCCAGCTATAGGCGCAATCCTGATTGACAACAATTATATTTGAGTTAATTGAACTTGATGTATTATTTTGATGCACTCAATGTTCGACGACTAGGTCGGCATCTCTTGATGAAAATGGACTAGAATTATTTTGTGTTAATACACTATTGGTGTTCTTGACAGAATGTCAACACTCTTTTCTCTTATGTATTATGTTTCATTTGACCAGTTGGGTTGAATTATGTGATTGCTTACATGATGTATGCAATGGTCCATGATGAAAGGAATGATTGCTTTGACTAGTCAACTTGTTGTGTGATTTCAACACTTTTGTTTAATGCATTATTACACGAAAAGAAAATATATGATATGCATGAGTTGCATCATTTTACTTACTAAGTATGAGAATTGGAAAGCTTACCTTCTGGTAAGGGGTGTTGAATGTGGGTAAAATAGGGAAGAGTAGAAGTGATGTTTTATTTTTCACTCTGCTTGCCAGTAGAAATCTGGTATTAAAATACTTTGGCCAAATTTTTTTGCATATGTTTTCTTAAATATGTTGCCTATGTTTCATCTCCCTACCGCATCCGTGATTATGTTCTACATTAGGCATATGTGCTTTGTATTTAGTTTTGCGGCTACACCAGATACCCCCCTACCTTTTGTTTTTTTTATATGTTGTAGGGTTGGGAATTTTGCGTGGAGGTAGAATCACAAGGAAGTGTAAGGATTTATGGTGGGGCAGAAAAAAGCCTGAGCCACACTCTCATCTCAAGATGGATGATGGAAAAGTGTCTAAGGGCTTATGAGATGAGGATCTATAGAGGGAAAATTGTCCAAGGGCTTATGAGATGAGGATCTATAGAGGTAAAATTTTCTGAGGTCTTATGAGACAAGGATCTATAGAGGGACATTTTTCTGAGGGCTTATGAGATAGGGATCTATAAAGAAACAATTATCTGAGGGCTTATGAGACATGGATCTATAGAGGGACAGTTTGTCTGAGGAAACTTATGTATCTTTCATGATTGACCTTAATGGTATTTATTTTGATGTATACTCTTTATGTATGACATTCTTAATGTTTTTTATTTTATGTAATGATGAATTATCATGATGTATTGAAATACTTATGCCTGGATTAAGCACTGCTATATAGCTGAAGTTATGAATGCTTATTTATGTTAATATGTAACAGTTATTTGACTCACAATATCTCAGAGATGAAAACATATTTGTTATGATGTATTGAGTTAAAATTCCTCTATTAATTACTATGGTGATGAGATGGGCATGAGGGCCTAGGTCACTTAAATGGAAAATTGGATCCACTAATCTTACAGGTGATTTGTGAGCATGCATGGATGATTTTCTCACTTAGTGCGTACCACATGTTCTAGATGGTATGTGTAATGATTTATTTTAGTTATTTAAGATCAATTTATGTTATAAATCTAAGTTGAGTTAAGAAATTATAATCTTTATATGATTATGTTGTCCCTCGATATTGAAATTTAAAATATTTTCTCCTTTTGCGGTATTGACATTGTGAAGGAGCTAAAAGTACTATGAGTGTAAGCATATGAGTATGATAGGAAATTAATATGAAGTATCCACAAATGTGGTCAATTCAATGGGATGCCAAGGTATGGTAAAGAAATCACAAGTATGTGTGTTCTTTGTTGTGATTTTAAGGTATTATGCTGATTTATTTATGAAAGCGTTGAAATAAGGGAATGTTGCATTTTGGATTTGATTATGAAAATAACATGAACTAATGATTTGGTGTTGTTCCTATCAATATAACATATGGAACAATACATCATAAGAAAGGGGAATATTGTCAGAGAGAAGCAGCCTAACCTTGAAAAACTAGAAGGTAGTAATGGAATTCACACACTCAATTAGAATTTGTCTATGAGATGATTACTTGATCTGTGTACATGTTTACTTTACCTTGTGCTTATTTTCAATGTGCATCTACACTACGTTTGAGAATTATTTTTATTCAATGTGTGTGTTACTCCTACTGAAATGATTATGAAATTAAAGGATAGAATCATTTGAGAAATGATAAATTACAGATTTTAGATTTAGTAAGAAATGTTATCTTCTGGTTACACATGTTCGTATTGTCTTAAATACTTATTAATGAAGGTAATTATTATGTGATTTGTGTATCTTAAATCTTGATGGTTCAAGAAGTGAATTAACTGAAACATCAAGGATGATATTTTTTCTAAGGGGGGAAGGATGTCATAACCCAAAATATCTGGCATCCTAAATTAGTGGAATTAAAAGAGAGTTGGCACCCTAAATTAGTGGAACTAAGAGAGAGTGGAAATATCTTCGGTAATGATATCTGAATTACTACCATTATTATGACAAAGATTCATTCAAATAATGGTAGTTACAAACCTATTTTTGGAGTGTCATCATTATGCATGGTATTGGGGGGCAACTGCTCTGCATTTTTGGATTGTTTTCTGTAGAGTCAAAAAATGGAAGCACTTCCATGGTAGACTAGTTTATCCTTCCAGGTAAGTGGTTTGGGGTCATGTCAAGTTCCTTGAATGGGTTCCTAACTTTGATCTAGCTTTATCCTCTTGTTCTGCCCCATTTCCACTCTTTCTAGCCTATTTCTGGCAACCTAGACTGAGAAACTGGGACTTTGGCCTTGGGGTCTAGATCAACCTTTTTGGGTCAAGGTCTACCTCGACCTTGACCTAGGTCACAATCAAACTTTTTCAGGTCCTTGGCCCAAATTCTAGAATCTCAGGGTTTCCAGATGTCGGTCTTTGGAAAAAGTTAATTCCCACTTTCAGGTCGATTGTTTCAGACTTTAGGACAAAAAATCCTAAATTATATTTAACATAGGTCCTCTTCTAGTGGCATGGGTCCAATTGGAATTTAATTCTCCTACGTTGGCTTCTCTATAATATTGTGACATGATTTCATATAAAAGGAAGCTTTCTCCTCTCATTTTCTCTAAGACTCTCTAAGCATCAAGAAGCAAAAGCATAATCAAGAATCATAAAACTTTCAAGACTTGAAGAGTGAGATCCACAGGTGAAAGAAGAAATGTTTGAAGCAAGCCAAGCAGCCATTGAAGTATTCATCCATTCTCAAGCACTTCTCAAGAATCCATTTTCATCAAGGAGATCCATTGGTGGCCATTGAAGGATTCAACCTCCATGGAGCCCTCTTGTTGAAGATTTCTCCATCCACATTCCTCCAAGCCTCTTCCAATTCAAGAACGCATTCAAGATTGGTGTTGAAGATATACCAATCAATTGATTGAAGACATCCTACATTATACATTCATTTGGTGCATTCATACTTGTGGATTCAAGGATTCAAATCCTCCACAAGGACTTTTACATGAGCAACGTGAATTGTTTCATTTAGTTTGTTTATTCCAGAAATTTCAATTATATATTTGAGTTTAATTCCAAAACTGGGGTTTTACCAAGGTAAACCCCTCCCCCAAAAAACAAACCCCATTTTATTGCAGGAACAGGTACAGAACAGAAAATTAGGATGGAGATTCGGATACCCTTTTCGGAAAACTTACGGGATCCAAAAACATAATTCCAGTCTGAGACTTTTTAGGTTAATTGTGACCTAGAGCACAATCAAAATTTTTGGAAAATGGTGACATTGACTTGAGGGTACAAATCATAACTATCTCATAATAGAAAAATATTTATGTGTTTTGTTCGTCTCTACGTTTCTATTCCAGATCTGGTCTCATATTTTCTAGAAACTCAACACAGGCTTCAAAAAACAGCATTCTTTGATCTGCAATATTTCAAGGTTAGTGCATTTCTCCTATTCAATTCAATTAAGTTTTTCAATCTATCTAAATCTAAAATACACATTCAAATCAATAAACTCCAGTACTTAGATCTTCCTTCTTTCTTATTTCCAAATGATTGATTCACTTATGCATTGATCCTTCCTTTTGGGGTTAATCAACTTGGATCTTTCATTTCCATATCTAAGGATAGAAGGAGAGTGTCTCATTTACCCCCATAAAAATAACAAACAAAATAATTCAAATGTAACACATATCTATAAATGATTCCATTTCCTATGACCTATTTCTTATGTACCATTTTTATATGTTACATTTTGGTGAACCCGCGATAGACAACTCTTTCTTTTTGGTGTTAGATTTACATCTTTTATGATTAGATATTGCATGCATATTAGATTAGTTTTCTTTTATGTTCTTGCATTTCCTTTCAAAAATTAAAATTAACTCTTTGCTTTCTAAATTAGTTCATTTGCATTGCATCGGTGTATGAGCTTTACCACTTCTAGTCCTACTTGTAGTATCCTGGTTAGAAGAAGTCGTAGACTCATGGGTTCCTTTGATCCTGAATCTTCCTCTCTTTTCCATAGGATCCCAGATGAAAAATTGAATACTCATGATTCCAATCCTTCTATGGAGCATAACTCTTCTCACTCATCTCATGATGAGGAGGATGCTTTAAGATTTCCTCCTGAACAAGTACAAAAACTTTCAACTGAACTTGATAAAATGGGAAATTGGATTATCCAAGAAAACTATAATCAAGATTCTATTCAAGATATAGAGGCTCTTAAGTAATTCCTTCGTGATAGTGATCAAGGTGTTAATTTCTTGTGTGGTATCACGCATCTTGTGCATTCGAATGTTAAACTTTAGCTCAAGAGGCTCAAGATCTAGGATATACACCTCCTATCACTAGTCGAGAACCTTCTTCTATTCCTTTACCTATAATTCATACTTATACTCCTCCTTTGATGACAACATCTCTCCCAATTTCATCTATTCCTGTGAGTGTTCCACCGGTATCTCTACCTACCTCACAACCTTCATATCATAGTGTACCTTTTACCTATAGTAATCCTCTTCCAACTGTGGTTCCAAATGTTCCAGCAATTGTATCTTCTATTCCTGCTGCTTCCTATACATTTCCTAGTGTTCCTAACATTCCTATGCCACCTATGTCTTCTAATGATTCCAAAATTATTAGTTTGGCTCAGACTGTGTCATCTTTACAACAATAACTTGCATCATTAACTCAATCCAAGTTTAGCATTCCTACATGTAACATGGGTAGTCCCTTATCTTTAGACATTATCCGTGCTACTATTCCACAACAAGCCAATATACCTCATCTAGAGAATTATAATGGTAAAGGCGATCCTTTTACTCATGTTAAAACATTTCAAATCCTTTGTAGTGATTATTCTCATGACCATAGGATTTTGGCTAAACTATTTGCTAGAACCTTTCATGATAAGGCTTTGCAATGGTATTGTTATTTACCTCCTTATTCTATTTATTCTTTTCCTAAACTTTCTAATACCTTCATTCAACAATTTCAAAATAACATTGGCCCACAAGTTTCCTTAACTAATTTAATGCATTATAAACAAAACATTAAGGAAAATTGACTGATTTCATTGGTATATTTAAGCATTTGTATGCTCAAATTTATTATCATGTTCCTAATATTTATATTCAACACATTTATTCAAATTTACAAAAGGATATTAGAGATAAGATTTTGCTTACTGAATTTACCTCTTTTCAACAACTTTGTGCAATACTTCATCATTATCAATTACAAGTGAGTCAATTTGAGAGCAACACTCCAATGGATCTTGTTCTAGTTGATAAGGGTGACAATGCTCCTAATCCTAATAAATTTCAAAAACCTAACAACTACATCAATATTAATAAACAGACAAATGTGGTTGATGATCAAGTTGTTGTTGCATCTCACAATGCCACTTCTGCATCCACTACTTTCCGTATGAATTATACATTTACTCCTCTCTTTGAATCTTTACATTCCATTATGAGTAGGTTGTTAAGTGCTAATATGATTATTTTTCCTCCTATTCGACCTCTCCTTCCTACTACAATAGCTTCAAAATCCTTTGATTCTAAATCTTTTTGCCAATACCATCGCCAGAATGGCTATGATACTGAAAAATGTTATTCTCTAAAACATAAAGTTCAAGAATTAATTGATTCCAATGCTTTAGCTGTTGATAATCTTGATAGTAATGGAAACAAATTTGTCTCTCCTCCTAATCAAAACCTTCAAATCTACATGAATCCTCTACCTACACATGATACTAATACTATGGCTCAACCATCTTTTGTGGATATCATTTATCATTCAAAGATGGATGATTTTAATCACATCATTAATCATGTGGAGAGCGTTGTCGTATCTCAACCTATTGTTCAAGATCCTTTGCCTCGACCTCAACTCCTATTTCTACCTAAACCTTAGAAACAAACTAAGGATAAGCGACCTTGGGAACTTTTAATTACCTTTAATGATTCTAAGACTATTAAGGCTCCCGATGGTCCCCTTTATATTTATGCTAGGATTGCTAAGATACCTACATGTGGTTATCTTGTTGATCCCACATCATTAATCAATGTCATTACTGAGGAAAATCTTTTTATGAAAGGCCTACAACATGATTGTTATGATCCATCAGATGCATGGATCCAAACTTGTAATGGTTTTCTCTATCCTGCACTTGGTTCTATTAACTTGCCCGTTGAACTCTATGGCAAGGTTGTAGATAATAACTTTATCATTGTTCCTACATCTGATCAATTTCAAGTCAAATTTGGTTTTCCTTGGATAACTTCTATGCATGCTATTGCTTCTCCTATTCATAAATGTCTTAAGTTCATTCATAATGTGGAAGTAAAAATGATTGATCATAGTTTGTATCAACCTTCTAGGCCTAGAGATTGTGCTACTCTTGATTTATTTTGGACCTCATTACCTAACTCATGTCCTCCTTTCCCTAACAACCTTTTTTGCTCATATCAATCCTATAAACATCGCAAGATAGTTGAGTTAAGAATGCCTCGGATAGATCTCAACTATGGTCATTTGTCAACTCCTTCTATACCTCCTTTATCCATTACTACTAATTATATTACTCAACCGAGCCCAGTAATGCTACTCAGCCTGTCTGGCTTATCCTTTGTGGTTCTACTTTCTTTGGGGAACAGTGTCAATTCATTTGCAATAATATCATATTTATATGTACATTTTATCTTATGATCATAATAACCCCATACTAGGTAGATCCCTTCTGTGTTCTTTGTATGTTTATGTTATATTTCCCATGAGTTGTCTTTTCTTGGGGGCATCTTGTAGTGGAAACGTAATCAGTAGAGTTGTTTATGTTTTTGTCAAAGCCATTGCTCATGTTAAAGTGTTAGCAATGACTTTAACATGGGGGCATATGCTCTACTCACTTTTTTCACACACACACATTCAAAACATTTTCAATACTTTAAATAAATTATGTTTATGGATTAAATTTTAATCCTTAAAGCATGGACATTTTAATTTTTAGGATCTCTTGATCCCTCTAGTTTAAATTTACATGCATATCTTGATCCCTCCAGTTTAAATTTACACGGATCTCTTGATCCCTCCAGTTTCAATATACAATGTTTTGATCCCTTAAGGTTGGAAGGCATACTTAAGAATGTATCCGCCTAATGGGTTCACTAGTGAGTAGGCACATTCACTAGGCGGTTCAACTCCATCTTTCTAGTTACACTTTTTTCTTGTATGATTCACAATGGGACATAAATTCTCATTGGGCGAGGTGACCATACCCTCTATCTCTCTCCTTAATTGGTGATGTCTCTCTTATCATGATATTAGGGTTGATAAAGACTTAAGTCCCTTGGGGGCTTGAGGATTTCTTTGTCCCTTTATGGTTCCAATAAAATTATCTATTATTTATGATCTCCTTTACCAAGAGTTAGTATTGAGTCCATAATCTTGCTAAAGTGGGGCCTAAATGTATATTCATAAAATGGAAGCACTTCCATGGTAGACTGGTTTATCCTTCTAGGTAAGTGGTTTGGGTTCATGTGAAGTGCCTTGAATGGGTTCCTAACTTTGATCTGGCTTTATCCTCCTATTCTGCCCCATTTCCACTCTTTCTAGCCTATTTCTGGCAACCCAGACTGAGAAACTGGGACTTTGGCCTTGGGGTCTAGGTCAACCCTTTTGGATCAAGGTCAAACTTGACCTTGACCTAGGTCACAATCAACATTTTTTAGGTCTGGAGCCAAAATTCTAGAATCTCAGGGTTTCCAGATGTCAGTCTTTGGAAAAAGTTAATTCCCGCTTCTGGGCTAGTTGTTTCAGACTTCGGGACAACAAATCCTAAATTATATTTAACATAGGTCCTCTTCTAGGGGCATGGGTCCAATTGGAATTTAATTCTCCTATTTTTTCATCTCTAGAATATTGTACCCTAATTTCATATAAAAGGAAGCTTTCTCCTCTCATTTTCTCTAAGACTCTCTAAGCATTAAGAAGCAAAAGCATAATCAAGAATCATAAAAATTTCAAGACTTGAAGAGTGATATCCAAAGGTGAAAGAAGCAAGATTTGAAGCAAGCCAAGTATCCATTAAATTATTCATCCATTCTCAAGCACTTCTCAAGCATCCATTGTCATCAAGGAGATTCATTGGTGGCCATTGAAGGATTCAAGCTCCATGGAGCCCTCTTGTTGATGATTTCTCCATCTACATTCCTCCAAGCCTCTTCCAATTCAAGAACCCATTCAAGATTGGTGTTGAATATCTACCAAGCAATTGATTGAATACATCCTACATTCTACATTCATTTGGTGCATTCATACTTGTGGATTCAAGGATTCGAATCCTCTACAAGGACTTTTACATGAGCAAGGTGAATTGTTTCATTTATTTTGTTTATTCCAGAAATTTCAATTATATATTTGAGGTTAATTTCAAAACTAGGGTTTTACAAAGGAAAACCCCTCCCCCAACAAAAAAAACCCCTTTTTCTTGTAGGAACAGGTTTGAAATAGCAGATCGGGATGGAGATTCGGATACCCTTTTTGGCAAACTTCCGAGATTCATAAATAGAATTCTAGTCTGAGACTTTTTAGGTTGATTGTGACCTAGGGCACAATCATACATTCTGGCAAATGGTGACATTGACTTGAGGGTACAAATTGGAAATTTCTCAAAATGGAAAATGATTTATGGGTTTTGTTCGTCTCTGCATTTCTATTCTAGATCTGGTCTCAGATTTTCCAAAAACTCAACACATGCTTCAAAAAACAACTTTCTTTGATCTACAATATTTCAAGGTTAGTGCATTACTCCTATTCAATTCAATTAAGGTTTTCAATCTATCTAGATCTAAAATACACATTCAAATCAATCAAATCAATAAACCGGATACTTAGATCTTCCTTCTTTCTTATTTCCAAATGATTGATTCACTTATGCATTGATCCTACCTTTTGGGGTTAATCAACTTGGATCTTTCATTTGTATATCTAAGGATAGAAGGAGAGTATCTCATTTACCCCCATAACAATAACAAACAAAATAATTCAAATGTAACACATATCTATAAATGATTCCATTTCCTATGACCTATTTCTTATGTACCATTTTTATATGTTACATTTTCTTTTGCTACGATGGTAATGGGAGGAATCATGGGAATATTCTACAAAAGTTCCTTGCGATGTCTCTTGTTTGGTTGGGGGAAAGAAATCTTGTTGTTGTGACAAACCAAAAGTCTCTTCACAACATGTCGGGGGAACATTAGTATCAACAATGGTAACGGTGGAAAAGTTATATATGAAGATGAGTTGAATGATAGATTTTTGAAAATTGTTAAAATAAGGGAGGAAATCTCTTGGAGGAAGCAGCAGGCAAGGAAAGAGTGTAGATAGTTGTCATGACTGTCACCAGAATAACTTAACATTCCTTTTGTAGATACCTTAAAATGGATAGGCTTGCAAGTTTACATTAAAAACACTAATTTTCATCTATTAATTAATGGTTTTCTAATCGTTAATTAATCATATATTTTCCTCTAAATTCATTCCCCAAATTGTCTAATCAAATTCCCAAAATTAATTAAATTATTAATTTTATTTAATTAATTAACCTTAATTGATTAAATACCATTAATTAATTAATTTAATTTAATTTCCTATAGTTTAAATTGAAATATTTAAACTTACTAATTAAATTAATTTTATTTCATTTAGTAAATCAATTCTAAATCAAAAATAATTCAATTATCTCACATGTTGAAAACTTTAATAACATAAATGAATTAAATATTCATTTATTTTCAAAGAGATAATCTTCAATGAGATCACATGGGTTACTCCACCCATCTCTCCAGTTCATTGGGTAACTCCACCCACCTCTTCAGTTCTAAAAGGTAACTAACAATTAGCTCTTCAGTAAACCAAACTCTATCTCCTCTTTACAAATTTAAGAAGTGGAGTTTACTGATGGCTTCTCCAATTCCCTTTTATCTCAACTGTTCATCTCCCTATCTCTGGGATTGATCTCGATCGTTCATATCATCCTCTGTTCCTATACAATAAACCCTTCATACTCATTTGAAGGATCCAGGATTTCAAGCTCTTGTACGTCATTACTCTGTCAGTTTCATTCTAGCATTCAAGCCATCTTGCGATCACACACACATTTCAAGTATCAAATTCTTGACACTTCTCAAGTCATAGATGCTTCCCACACCAATACTGAGCATCAAAAAAAGCTTTTCAAAAGGAGTAGAGAGAGACAATAGAAGCTTCAAGCACTTTGGGGTTTGCATTCATTTGTTTTCCTTTCTTTGCTTGTACATTTTATTGGTTACGTTTTAAGTATTCATTATTGGTATCTTTGTGTATTTGATTTCTATCATTGCAAACCGGTGCTACTAACCTTAGCCTTTGGAAGCTTGGGAACCATGAATCACGAAAGGAGACCTACATTTTGGTGAACCCGATGTGAAGCAAATAGCCCGAATATCTCTTGGAGATGACAAACAGAACCAATCAGCCACGACCATACGGTTGCAGACCTAAATTTTCATCATTTTCTCAATATCTGTGTTATTTCACAGTTGCTGGTATTTTGCCACAATTGACAAAATAGTGTCGCAATTGACTGTTTTAATACCGCAATTGATTGCAGGCTTTCTCACTGCTATTCTATCATCTTCTATCTTTCTATCTTCTAGCAATTTGTCATAATTGCCTGTATTTGACTGCAATTACCTGTTCTTTGTCATAATTTCCTATGCTTTACTGCAATTGACTGATCCATGCCACAAACGAAAGCATTCTTTCGTAGAACAGAGTTATTTACTGCAATTGCCAACATTCTACCGTAATTGACAGGAAATTTCTGTAATTGAACAACTAGTACCACAATTGACATAAAAGACACATTTCTGTCTATTTTTCTTGGTCTTTGTGTAGGGTTGATTGATGGTGAATGAGAAAGAAGGTAATCAGATGCATACCATGTGCTAGAGCATTAAGAGTTACAATAAGGAGAACCATCAACTATCGATCACAACATAGAGCTATTCTCGCAATCATAGCTGAAGATCAAAGTGAAGCATACACAAGGTACATTGATTCAATCAAGATATTTGCAAGTATAAAGTCACCATTAATTTTAGCAATCTCAATAATCCCAGAGTTTCTAGATATTTTGTTGTTTTGGATTGAAAAGCTTTCATTTCTTTAGATACTAAACACTTTCTTTGACAGGTTTGAATCGAGGAGACAAGATAACAATACAACATAAAATTCATTCACTTGTCGATTTGGGTTTAAAAATAACAGTGTTTGTCACACATCTCACATCTCACATTTAGAATTTGGTGATTAAAATTGACGTGGAGACTAAAATTGAACAAAGGCAAAGAATCTCTCAATTTGGTGCTTTAAAATTGAATAAGCAATCAACACCTACTTTTGAGCTTAAAACTGAACACTTGTGCTTGTATGGTGGTGTAGCTTAGTTCACATTTCAAATTTTTGGAGCTTAATCGATTTACTACACAATCTGTTAGATTAGACACCTTTATAATTTTTAGAAAGGCCTGTCTGGGGAATGCGCTTCTTCCTTGGAGAACTACCTTAAACTGATATCCTTCTGATCAGTATATAAATAAGGCACGAACCAAAGTTTTGTCTTATCTAGCCAAGCTCGAGCGAGGTGTGTTGATGATAGTCTGGATCAGGTGAATATCCCTAAGGAGTCAGCATGGTCAACTAGGCTCTTAAGTGAGTCACACACATATAAACTGATTGGATAGACGCCACAGACCCTTACTTCAACCTTGTTAATTAGAGGCCAACCCGATCTACCTCCAAATAGATACCTTATTATAGTGCAAGGGGTTTCATAATTTCCCCCCAAGATTCCCAACATATGTGTTCCAAGGTATTTGTGTAGTGAAAGAGAACTTCACTCCACGGCAACAATACCTGGCAACGGAAAAAACATGGGAACCTACATCGTGGACCTTCGTGTCCTAGTAGTGTGACACTTGTTGTGTGAGCTAACAGACATTCAAGCATTGGGCCTATAATATTTTATTATGAAGTCATTGACCTAGATTAACTTGACTATTCATTATTGAGACCTTGTGATAACATTGCAACTTGAAAGAGTTGTAGAACATACACATTGTCAGTCTTCATTCTTCAAAACATAGTGTTTGTGGTGCTTGTTCTTTGTTCAATTTCCAAAATGCAAAACAAACATCCAAACTGTCAAAATGAGTCAAACATGTTAAAGTCTAGGGTTGTCAACATTAAATTGTCTTGCAAATTAGAAGGCTTGTTCCAGAAAATCAAAATTGTCAAACAGTGAGACCTATCTTGAAGTCTTTTTGAGACTATTTCCTCTTTGCCATAATTGCCCGCATTTTTCCATAATTGACGGAAGTTTGCCACAGTTAACTTTCTTATTGCCACTATCAACCTATTTATTACCACAATTAGTGATAAATTACTGCAATCGACCATTCACTTTCTCATAATCAGTGGAGTTTTGTTGCAGTTAACCAGAGACATTTTTACGCCTGTTCTAACCTGAAACCTTGGAAATACTCTCCATTTTGTGTCGAAGACCAGTGTCTATCCCATAAAAAATGCGAAGAACATTGTGTGAATCTCTAAACATTAAAGATCATCCTATCTTTGGAATCACAATTATTGTCCAAGCATTGTTAGTTTGAAAGTTCAGACTCAAAATATCTTGATCCCATTATCTCAAACATCATCATCTCTATCAGTGACTTTGTCCCAGGCAAAGGTCGACAAATCTTATTCTTACATCATCAAAACTTTGAGATCAAGATAAATCAACATTTGTCCTTAGAATTACCCTTGTCCAACATAACTTGGACTTTCCTAGAAAGGTTTGTTGGAAAGTGGTTGCAAGCAATTGTTATTTTGTCATTGTTGTCAAACCTTAACTGGTGAGACTATTGTTATCTTTTGAAGTACCATATCTATTGTTGATGGAGAAGATTTAACAAGAAGACCAAGTGAATGGTTGAGTTAAGGCAAATAAAAGGGTACTTGATTAGTTGGCACTCTGGCAAAGTAATTAGTTATTTATCTTTCAAAGACAATTTTTTTGGTTGTTCTGTGCCGAGCAAAGTTGCTTGTGCCAAGAAAAGTTGTTTGTGACGAGCAAAGTTGTTCAATGCCGAGCACCATTGAAATTGCCGAGTGAAAACAGTGATGTTGGCTGACTTATAGTAAATGGATTAATCATGAGATTTGAGATCTCTGGCTGACTTAGTTGATTTTATTGGGATATGTAATGTTAATTAAAGATTGATCCACATCATTTAATGTATGGGTAACCGTAATCAATGCATGGTTTCAAGATTTAATTAGAGACTACTTTGGAGAAGTAAATGTAATGCAAAGATGGGATGATCTGTTGGATCTGACCTAACCTAAGATCTGCGATCTTGTTTAAGTGGAAAAAGATTTATCTAACCTAAAATAGAGAGGTATATGTTAACCTCAATGGGTTATTCATTGAGTATGCTGAAGGGTGCTGCTGAATGTGGAAGTAGATGTGTATGCAAGAGGATTGCATGGTTGATTTATTGTTTAGCATAATCTAGTAGAGAAGGCTGAATACAGAAGCATAGAGTTGCATGTGTGATTGCTTGATGGATTTCCAAGCAGATCAGAAGGTTGAGTTGACAATGTAGGCTATCCAGTAAGTTAACATCAAAGCTGTAATTGGATCTAAATTTGCAAAGTAAGTTGTATGTATTAGATCACAACTGTTGATTACTTTCTAACCATTGTATCAGTTAAATCCTTTAACAAGGTTGACCTAACAATCATTTGTATAAATCCTCTAACAAGGTGACATTCAGGTGGAATGTTCTAAGTCCTCTA
>MU227287.1:480350-492200 GCA_018584345.1 Thuja plicata
CATAGATGACTCCATGCCCTAAGATTGAGCACTGGTCTATTTTTCATTCAATCAAATGACTATCATTATTAAAGTCAATCTTTACTTTCAGTTTGGTCTGTTTTAGTGAAAGTTACAGTGATCAGTCTCTGTAATTCCATCAATAACAAACTAGAATAATTTAGTGATTTTATTATTCTAAGTTGTCAAGGGTAATCCCGCCCGAGTTTGTGGAGCTCAAAGTGTAGGAGGTTTCAAAACCTTGTTTTGGTTGTTCTACTCTATGCTTGGTCAGTGTCAGCGATAAATAGAGTGAACCCTCTGAGGAATATTTTTATGTCAGCAAGAAAAGGGAACAACAGTCAGTATCAAGGACCTTTGTGATATCAAACAGAAGGGTGGAGAGTCTTTTGTGAAATTCTTACAGAGATGGAGGAATACTGCAAATTGAATAACGTATGATGTACCCAAGCAAGACTTAATAGTCATGTTCGTTGACAATATGATTCCATACATGTCATTCACAATAGAATTGTAGTTAGTGATGACATTAATTTTTCATTAGTATTCAAACAACACTTTCGGTAATCTTACACCGAAAGACAGTCAAAGGGCAAACCGAAGATCAAATTGGCAGATCACCAAAAATTACTAAGTACAGAAAGAACCGATGACACATGGTAGTGTGTAAACTGAAAACCACAATGTAGAGAGTTAAAGTGGAACCCGAAAAAGGAACCTAAAATGCAAGTTACAGTGCAGACCGATGAAACAGATTCAGTGCAACCAACAGTAAAAACCAAAGGACAGTCAAGCATGACCGAAAGACAAAACCGACAGTCAGTTACAGCCCACAAAAAGTGGATCTTACTTCCGCGTCAAATAAAGCAAGAGTTTTCTATTTATAGGACATTTAATTGTTTTTAAATCCATTTCTTTAGGGACAAGAAATATTAATGTAAGTGTTTTAATCAATCTAACTTATTTAAAGCACATAGACTAGGAGATCTAGGTGAAAGTTGCAAACATGATCTTAGAGTTAACATTGTTTTTATCATCAACTCGATGAAATCAATCCATCTATATATAGATGATGTAATCATTCATTAGAATGTGTGTGGAACAAAGAGGAGAAAATAACAAGCACATCTATGTATTGAATTGAGAGTTTCAAGAACCAGAGCACAGAAAGAAGAATTTGATTAGCAGAATCAAGAACAGAGGAAACTAATAATCAGAGGTAATATTCAATCACAGTTAAGGTGATAATATTTTTTATGTCAACTACATAGGAACTATATTAGCAATAGGAGATTGCACTTACCATGTCAATTTGTAAATTGTTGTCATTCTAACAAGTGAAGCAAAGTGTAAGAAATCCTTTCTTGTAAGGTGGATTTAACAGTCCCATATCAAATCTCTTACCCGAGTGCACACTGAACAGTGTTGCTGAAAGCTCTTAATAGAGTAGACTTTAACATGTCTCCACCAATACTCCTAGCATGGTAGATCATCAGAAGTGATCAAATTTGTAAGCCTTAACTGGCCCCTTCCATTCTGCAGATAGTCAAGTTTTGTGGGTGCCATCCCTACCGCAGTTTTTACTTCCTAACAAAAGTTTTCTGTGATATCATATCATGTGTTATGTGTCAATTATGTTCATGAATGTTTCTATTAATGATTCACATGTTTATTAATGTTATGAAATGATATAAGTTTCACAAAGATAGTGTAGATCAGATGGAATGGATATGCAATAGATTACTAAGGTTAATTGATTAAAGAACATGAAAAAGTTTTAGAGGTGCTAATTCACCCCTCCCCTCTCAGTTCTACTTTCCATTAAACCTAATAGTTAGCTCCAAACTTTACACAACTTATCGAATGAGGAGTTCATTGTGAGAATAACTTATTCAAATGAGGAGTCCTTGTAGATCCTACTCAAATGAATACAAACAAGGCTGCAACAGACAAAGCTAAGTGGTGGAATAAAAACAAAAATTTCACCAATGACAGCGTTATTGATATGAAAACAGTCAACTACACACAACCCAAAGTGTCACTGCAAGGTGCACCTGTAGCAAACCAACAACCTATGGTGCCTGCTCCACAAGCATACACTTAGACTCAACCTCCCCCTATCCAACTGGACATTGTGACAAACATTCAGCAAAAGACTCAACGCAAACCACAGTTTCAATTCCAATAGCAAGATTTTACACCATTAGGAGAGCCGATAGAATCAGCTTTATGAAAGCTAATACAATCCATCAATATCACTCTTTCAAAAATTAGGGAATTTGAACATGGTACAAACAAACCAAGGTGGTATAATGACAATAATTTCTATGAGTTTCATCGGGTGAAGGGACATAAAACACCCAACTGTTACCGATTGAAACAAGCTATCCAAGATCTGATTGACATAGGGGTCATCAATGTAAAAAATACCCAAACCAAAGGAACAACTGATCATACGATATTCAATGATATATTTCATGATCACAATAAAGGGAAATCCTTTGGGTCTGGTGGACCATCAAAATAGGTCAACTATACTTATGCCAACATTGATAATGTTATCAATTTCCTCAATCCTTCAGATAGCCATGTGGCTACAATCACTATCAGAGACCAAGGTAACAAATGTGTTGTAACCACACGTCATACTAGAGTTGTCTTGCAAGGAGTGCCTTCCTCATCTACTACACCAATCGACCCTCAAGTAACCTCAAATCCACAGACAAGCCTAGTAGATTAGCTAAAGTGCACGCCTGCCCAGATCTCTATGTTTGACCTCTTGCGCATATCTCAACGGCATAAACATGTACTTGACGAAGCCCTTCAAAATATAGTTGTCCCAAGGGACATAACACCTGAGAGCTTCCAAATGATGGTTAACCATATAACTACTAAAAAACATGCAACATTCATAGACTGTGATGTACCGCCGCATAAACCCCTGCATAATGATCCTTTGCACTTGCTTTTCCAGGTCCAAAAAAGTGCTATCTGTAGAGTCCTTGTTGATGGTGGGACTGGATTAAACATTTGTACTCTAAATTTAATCAAGAAATTAGGATATTCATAAATTAGGATATTTGTCACAAGGAGGATCAATATCAGAGCTTACGACGAAAAGGAAAGATCCTCTAAAGGTATTATCATTCTACCTGTTCGGATTGGTCCAGACATTAAGAACACTCCCTTCCAGATCCTAGATATTGAGTTGGGATATAATATATTACTAGGGAGACCATGGATACATGAGATGCAAGCCGTACCTTCAAAATACCATCAGTGCATCAAGTTCCCACACCAAGGAGAAGAAATCATCATTAAGGGAGATCCAAATCCTTTCCAATACTGTAATGTGGTCCAAATTAGCACTGATAACTAGGTACCCTCAAACCAAGATGCAAGAATCCTTTCCTCTTCAGATTCAAATCCCAAGGATGTCACACAGAAAGCAGGAAAAATATTTATTACCGACAAGGGTTGTGGTGAATACAGCTACGAGGAAGCTTTCACTATCACAAACATGCCTCATAGCCCAAAAACATATGGTATTCAACAACCAATTATTATAACAGAAACTCCAGAGCTTGTTCTATTCAGGTGTCCACCTACAAACTTTTTTAGATGGGGAGACATTGCAGAAGAAAACCCATTTGATCAAGATATCAATACATGGTTGTATCAAGATCCACAAGAGACACTTCAACAACCCCTACCCATATCAAACTATGGAAATGGTTATACAATGCTACAAAGATTTGGGTATGATGGTACAACTGGTCTGGGGGCAAGACACCAAGGCTTAATGGAACTATCTCTCCTACCAACCAAGAGAAACAAGAGAGGGTTAGGCTATGGGCAACAAAGAACCGGTCCTATCACCTGAGACATACAAGTTAATCAAGAACAAATAGTAGAGTTACACCGGGGGAAAAACCTAGAACACATCTTGATAAGAAACATACTACAATAGTTGTTACCCGCCGAAGTGGGGACCTCTCAAACCCGAAAAAGCCATCGATTATAACAAAGGAAGTGAGACATCCAATGAGTGTTCTAGAAAAACTGACTCCCACAAGTATGAGTGGAGATCCCTTCATGAATCTAAACCATCTCTCCTAGACTATTCCCCTCAGTCAGCCACCACCATACACCTTGACGACATGTTTGACCAATTGTCCATCGATGACCAACCCTGCATCGATAAACATGTCGATAACAATTCCTTAGGTGGTGCATCCACATCACAGTCTAGGTTTGTCAGAACCATCTCTGTAGTCCCCTTCAACCAAATAGATTCAACCCAACATTAGGGCCTATGTCTTGTACACCCAGAACTAATAGAGTGGGATCAAAAAGGATCGCCTTATATGGATGTCTTTGAGAATGTTGAGGTTATTGCAGATTTCATGGGACTTAGAGAGGGAATGCCATCAGGAGACCATAAAGTAGGTTTCTCCATTGACCTCGACAGATCAACATACTTTGGGGAGGAAGCCCCTCTTTCTAGTCATCAAAACAAATTGAAAAATAAAAAAGAATCATCAGTAAGTGAAAACTGAAAGGCACTTACTGACATAAAAAATGATAAAAAGATAAAACAAGATGTATCTTCTAGTGAAAACCTCACTGAGGTGCTAGAAGATGGAAAGAAGGAACTCCTCCCCTTGACAAAGGAGAAGTCAGCATTGTTAGAAGAAGAAATAGAGGAAGTAAACTTGGGAGATGACAAGAACCCAAAGAACATCTACTTGGGAGATGACAAGAACCCAAAGAACATCTACTTGGAAAAATACTCACCCTAAAGGAGAGAGAATAGTTCATCAGTTTCTTCAAGGAAAGAATGATCAATTTTGCATGGTCCTACTTAGATATGCCAGGATTAGATCCAGAGCTTGTACTACATCATCTCCCATTTCTACCCAACACCAAACCTCTCAAATAGAAGCTAAGAAAGATGCATCCCCATGTTGAATTGCTAGTCAAGGAAGAATTGAAAAATCTCCTGGATGCTAAGTTCATAAGACTAATCCCATACGCAAACTGGATATCTAATCTAGTACCATTTACAAAGCACAGTGGTTAGATTTGAATTTTTAAAGACTTTAGAGATCTTAACAAATCTTGTCCCAAGGATGACTTTCCTTTGCCTAACATTGATATCATAGTATATATAACTGCTGGACATCAAATGCTATCACTCATGGATGGCTTTTTAGGGTATAATCAGATAAGGACCGTGCTAGAGGACCAACATAAAATGGCTTTCGCATGTCCTTGGGGAACATATTGTTGGAACGTCATGTCATTTGGTCTAAAAAATGTCAGATCAACATATCAAAGGGCCATGACAACCATCTTTCATGATCTCATCCACAATACAATGGAGGACTACGTTGATGGCATACTAGCCAATTCAATGCTTTGAAAGGATCATCTACAAGTATTGGGACCAATCTTTGACAGAATGCAGGAATACAAAGTCCATTTAAACCCAAATAAATGTGCATTCAGGATCACAGCAGGGAAGCTAATGGGGTTCATAGTGTCACATAGAGGCATTGAAGTAGACCCAAAGAAAGTCAAAGAAATATTAGACATGCCTCCATCGACCAACCTAAGGCAAGTAAGGGGGTTACAAGGAAGGCTCCAATCAATCAGGCACTTCATATCTTAGCTAGTAGACAAGTTCCACCCATTCCAACATCTACTGCACAAAGATATCAAATTCATATGTACAGAGAAATGTGAACGAGTGTTCCAAATATTCAAGGACTATCTACTCAAGTCTCCTATATTGGTGCCACTAGTCCAAGGTAGACCATTTCTTCTGTATATCTCGGTAATGGAATCAACATTAGGCATACTCTTAGCACAACATGATGACACAGGTAATGAGAGAGCCATCTACTATTTGAGTAGAACATTGGTAATATATGAACTCAACTATATGACAATTGAAAAATCATGCCTCGCAGTTGTCTTTTCTTCCCAGAAGCTGAGGCATTACATGTTGAGTCACCAAACAAAGTTGATAGCACATATTGATCCTTTAAAGTACGTCCTAAGAAAAGCAGTGCTCACTGGATGACTTGCAAAGTGGGTAATGATCTTAAGCGAGTTTTACATTGAGTACATATACAAAAAGACCATCAAAGGGCAAGTGATTGTGGATCAAATAGTAGAGGCACCTATTCAGGATCATCAGCCTATCACTTTCAACTTTCCCAATGAGTCTATTATGACACTACAACCAAAAATCAAGGTATGGCAATTATACTTTGATGGGTCATGCACGAATCATGGTGTGGGGGTAGGAATAGTTCTCATCACTCTGAATAATGGTGCAATTCCAAAATCATTCAGACTTAACTTCCCATGCATAAACAACATAGCAGAATACGAAGCACTGGTCATCAGATTAACAACAACAATTCAATGGAGAATCAAGAACCTTAAAGTCTATGGAGATTCACAGTTGTTCATTATCCAAATCAATAATGATTATATGACAAAAGATGAGAAGCCAATACCATATAGAGCACAGATGGAAAGGTTTTGCACTAAGTTCCAATACATCTTCTTCGAGAAAATACCACAAGCTCAAAACAAAATGGAAGACATGATGGCTACCATAGCATCACTGATAGATATGCCAGGCAATGAAACACGGTTCTAGTTCCTCATGGGGAAACTCATGATGCCATCACATCAAGCACCAATCATAGAATTAGCATGCGTCCTTGTTGGCCTTGAAACCCCATGGTACCATGATGTATATAATTACCTCCAAACTAGTGTCTTACCTCCCAACTTGTCTAGAAACCAAAAAAATTCCCTCATCTACCAAGCCTCTAGGTATACCATCCTTTCAACTACTCTATATAGACAAAGTCTAGATGGAACACTATTACGATGTCTCACTTCCACGGAATCCCAGAGAGCTATGTACGAGGTAAATGAAGGAATTTGTAGAACCCATGGAGGTGGCAACAACTTAGCTAAGAAGATCATCTACATGGAATACTAATGGCCCACAATAGATAAATATGCAAACAAATATGTACAAAGGTGTAGGAAATGGCAGATTCATGGAGACCTCATCCATGCACCAACCCAAGAACTAAATCCTATCACTTCACCACTACCATTTTCTATGTGGGGATTTGACCTAGTTGGCAAAATTACACCTTCTTTAGCAAATGGACATAAATACATCATAGCAGTAACAGATTAATTTACTAAGTGGGTGTAATAAATTCCCCTCACTTACATAACTAGAAAGTAGATATAAATGTTCATACTCAACCATATCATCTATCGGTATGGAATTCCTCAAACCATCCTGACAGATCACGGTACCCCTTTCCAAAACAAAGATGTTGAAGAGCTATGTGAATAATTCTAAATCAAACAAGTGTTCTCTTCATTCTATTGTCCTCAAGGGAATGTCCAAGCTAAAGTGACAAACAAAACAATTCTGAAAATCTTGAAGAAAATAGTTTACGAATCAAGGCAAGACTAGCATTTATAGCTTAGTCCAACATTATGGGCATACAAAACTAGCATGAGAACACCTACAAGAGCCACTCATTTCTCCCTAGTATATGGATCAGAGGAATTTTTACCCCTTTAAGTGGAAATCCCATCCCTATGGATATCATTAAAGAACCTGATTTTAGATGAAGACTACAAAGTAGCAAGGCTCAGCGAACTGGAACTACTAGACGAAAGAAGACAAAATGCATTCAATCACTTACAAGGCTACTAGAATCACCTTAGAAGGAACTATCATAAGAAGGTAAGGCCATGAACATTTGAGGTAGGAGACCTTGTCCTCATGGAAAATCAAAAGAACCAAGCAAAGCGAGTAAAACCAGGAAATATTGAGCCTAACTGGCTAGGACCATATATCATTGTCAACTCTACCCAAAGTGGGACATACCAACTAGAAACACCATAAGGAGATTAGGTCCTTAGATACATAAATAGCATTCATCTCAAGAGGTTCTACACTTGAGATCTCAATGGTTAAGGCAACTATCTACCTATCCAGAAAATACCAAAAAAATAAAAAAATAAAAAATGTTACCTTGGTGAAAACCTGGCAAACAAGCGCTTTGGTGACAACAAAATAATCAAAAAGAGAAAAAAAGTAAAGAGAAACAAAATCACTCTCTCAGTGAAAACCTACCAAACATGCGCTATTGAGTAGGTACTGTTCAGGCTTAGAATTGTCACCCTAACTCAGGCACTAGGGCTACATGACAATTCCATCCTCACAATGGAAACCTCTCCTAGCTATGGGTAGACTATGAGTGAAGAGGAATCTCCGGATTCTAGGCCAGTTCCTATAAAATATGGATATCACCTCCTGATTGAAATTGAATTGGGAAAAGGGATAAGAAGTTTGTAACTAAAATTGCATAATGGAAAGGTGATACACCAAAGATATTCAGACTCTTATATGAATCTTCAAACTGACTTATACTTAACACACTCTGGTGGATCTTTGATTATCACTCACTGATCAATACATAGGTTAATCAAAAGTGGATAACTAGGGTTTTCACCACAAGCAATACTCTTCTTGTTAACAACATGCACTTTCCACAAAAGGCTTATATCTCTACAATATATAATAGGAATTACTATGATTCACTAGTATACACTTGCAAAAGCATTACTCTTATATGCAGAAAATTGAAAACAGGAACTTTGAACAATGATCACAATCAGAAATATGAGTAATTAAGTCAATTCTATTCTTCTCCAAAAGTCTATGAGAGAATTACATTCATAAGTTTCAAAATCATGTCAAGGAATGGTAAAATTCACTTGCATAATAATGGCACTACATAAAGGTAATCACAATGGAATACAATGGAAAGATAGATCTCAGTGGTAGGAACTCAAAAATTCATTAAAAAACCTAAATCTCCTCCAAATTGACTCCCCAACAATGAAGAAGCTCCTTCCCTAAATAGCCAACATGGCTTATTTGAAAAATCTTCCCTCCAAAAATATGAGGTTTTCAAAAATACACTAAACACCTAAGTTTAAACTCCACCAAACTTAACTATTTTCAAAATCATCCCTCTTCGAATGATTTTAAGCATTTATGGAGGTTATACTTGTTTGAACACATGGCATTTTGAAAAGGGGGAAAACCCAATTTTCATTGCAAAGTTGTTGTTACTTTACAATCGGCATTTTGAAAAGGTTATGTTGTGATCACCATCGATGTTTAAGAGGTAACTACGGTTTAGTTATCACCATTGATGATCCCCAGGAAGTAACTGCAGTTTTGTTGGAGTGTTGTCAACATGACTATTTTTAGTCGAAGAGGCAATCTGTGGTTATCAAGGCACTTAAAAGTACCGAGGTGGCGGTTTTTGAAGAAACCCGATGCTCTGTCACTGACATTGCATTTATGTCACCACAGTGGAACTCAAAAAATAGTAGAATGCACTTCATTTTATCTGTCGACTTCATTTGTCTTTAGGGTTTTCATCTTCTTTCTATGTGGCCGCCATGTAGAAAAATGTTGTCTGTTGTGAAGTTCGCCATGCTTGCAAAGGAAAACTTGGAGTTCTTTGAATGAATGCATGATACTCTGTCAATGTAACTGTAGTTTCACTCCATTTTAGAGCCGCGGGTTTCAACCATGAATGAACTCGACCTTCATCTGTAAGTCTGCATTTATGATTTTCATTGATATTGGGGGTTTTTCTGATGTCATGCCATGGAATGTGGCTCTAAATAATGACCTTGCTGATTTTAGGAACTTGTATCCACCACAGGTTATGGGTCTGCAGCTTATCTGAAGGTTCGGTCTTTGTCTGTCTGTCGAACCACTACATTTGTAACATAACACCATAGCCACCTTGGAATGGTTTGAAGCTGTGGCAGAGGTGTCAAATGGGGATAGCCTCTCCCACAACTTCAGACTCATCCCCAGCTGTTTGTGTCACTTTGAGACACCACCATTACTTTGGCTATGAACTGAGGAATCTTCTGCCACGGCTTCAGACTTATCCCCAGTTCGTTGTGTAACTTTAAGACACCACCTCTGCATTTGTCAACTGGTCTTCAAACTCGGCAACAGCTATCACTTGAGTTTTCATCAGCATTAAATGTGTGGGCTTATGACTGAAAGATGTAGTAAGTTAAAAAACTCAAGCTTTATGACACCTTTCAGTCATAAGCTTTATATTTTTGATGCGAGTTGCAGTGAGTTTTAAAAAACTTGAGCTTCATGACATCTTTCATCATAAGCTTCACATCTTTCATGCTAGTTGCAATTACACTTTGAGTTCATGGGAAGAACAACATGCATTTGCAGATAAGTTATTTTCTCTGTCAACTTGTTTATTCAATGCACTTCTCTTCATGTCTTAAAGTTGTTCCTCTGTTCTGTTTCTATCTGAACAAAAAGCATCAAATGTGTCTTGTCTAAACAATAAGCACAAAATATGGTGTCTTCTTATGCAAAACATGTTAAAACAACTTATTGAAAACACATAAATGTTGAAAACACATTCACGGGTTCTTGAATAAAACAGTTATTTTCCCATTTCTTTGAAACACCACACATAATAGATGCATGGATTCTGTCTGAGATAAACCTGATATGATGACCATAAATGTCATTCTATTTTCTTTATTTGATGAACACTCTGCATATGTCATTTTCTTTGGCCAATGTCTGATGTCGACTGTCATCACTCTGTCTTAATGCTGACTGCAGCTATGTTTGCATCTTCACTCTGTTTTAATGTTTTAAAATAAAACATCTTTCACTGCTGTATGACAAAGCCATAAAACATGGAAAATAATAAACATGCTTCTGTTAAGATGTTTATCCCACTGTATTAAAAAACACACATAGGTTACATCAGATGATATTCTGAAGCATTCTCATGACATCCTATGCATAACAATTTAAAACATGTTTTACAACTAGGAGCAATAACCAGAAAACCCACAGGGTTCTAGCATGGGCTCGTGACTCCCATGGACTCCTAAATTGAAACCCTAATGTGTAATCAATGATTTACATGAATTCTTGCTCAGTATTATTAACATGAAGGCTTATCATTTTACTCAAAATCCCAATCTGAGAATGTGAGAAGTAAACTCTGCATAACAACTGTCTGTCATTTTGTGTTCATATATTATTCAATGTTGTTGTTGATCACCAAAATGTAGTTAGATATAACAGAATCTTATGTTGATTTGAAATTGCTGATTCCTGTCCATTTTTGCAATTTCTCTCATTCTTTGTTTCATGCTTAGTGTTTGTTAACATTGCTTTCATTTTGCATAATCTCTGCATATGATATTTCAACTTAGAATTCCTAAGTGAACTTCAATCCATTTATAACAATCAACTGAATGCAAAGATGTACTTACTGTAACAGCATTTTTTCAAATTTGGGAAAATTTGCATAATAGTGAAATCACATACTCTGTTCCAGTCTTTTCTCGTAGTCTCTCTGATTTCTTCATGTGTCTGAACAGTAACTCCTTTTCAATCAATAATCACTCCTTTGCATAAAATAGTGGAGTTCGAGCACGGGCTCATGACATCCACTCCTTTTCTTTTGTTTCCTGCATTCAGTCATGCATGTTTGTTCATTTGCACACACAGTAACATTCAATTTGTTGGGTCATTAAATGACATGCATCAGTCAGTGTTTGTGGGTGAATGCCATCATACATTTAGTCATGAATACTGGTTGACTTATGTGATTGGATGGACTAACAAATTGAATTTGAAACATGAGAAAGATTTCTTCAATGAAGCTATCAAGTTCCTTTCAGTCAGATATCAGACCTGTTCAAAATTGA
>MU227287.1:492301-513790 GCA_018584345.1 Thuja plicata
AGATGTTAGAAGTGAAAGGTTTCATGTTTAAAAACATGTCCCTTTAACACTATCTTATAGTGAGTGCTGATTTATGTTTTCTTGTTACATTTATTACTTCAGATTGCTATGCAGATACAAGTAGATAACTGATGTATGTAATTTTCCTTTGCATTGCTTAGATCCATCAGGATCGAACCATTTTCTCTTTCTCTTTTTTATGCAGATACTTGCCCTAAGGACCTGAATGATGATGGAGACTCGGGAGTGACCTAGAATGCAGATGGAGACCTGACCAAACTACTAGCAGATACAAGACATATACAAGGCAATGCATGGGACCCCTATTCCATACCTCAGTTGTTTACTTTTATTTGCAATGTACTATGTTTATTGAAACATGAATTATGAATCAAAGGACATTTGTACTACATTCTTATGAATGCACAATGTAATGATCAATGATGAATTTTGAATATGTAATAATTTGATCAATACTTAGAGTACATGAACATCTGATAATAAATGTAGTAAGTGAATGCAAATCATCAAAAACTGTAAGATAGTTTTAACTGGGTAACATAAACATGCAAATTTCTGTTTTGGTGCCTATTTTGTTGTATGATTGGATTTTGGATAACAGGTACCTTGGTGAAAAACTAGCAAACAGGTGCCAAGTGTTCAAATTCAGCTTCACCATCAATGAACTCCAAAATCAAAAGCTTGAGCACACTTCAAATGCAAGACTGACTACCCAAGCTATATCTAGAAGCACAATCCCCTCTGAGCACCAACACTTATCCATGGTTAGTATTGGTCCACTAGACTAGGGGGCGATTCTAAATGTCCTGAAAAAATCAAAAACTCATCAAAAATCCTTAAAATCAGAAAACTCATCAATTATCCTAAAAAGATCAAAAATCCTTAAAATCAGAAAACTCATCAAATATCCTAAAAAGATCAAAAATCCTGAGAAAATCAATCTTCATCAAAAAAAATCAAAAATTTGAAAAAATCCCAAGCAATAAAACCAACTTGGTTACCAAGAGAGCAAAGGGTGATCAAGCCCAATCAATCAATGTCACAACCATGAGCTTTGTAAATCAGCATTGGGCCCATATGACACAACTTTATCAATCTATCAAATCTAACAGCAAGCAAACTGGTGACCAAGCCAATCTATCAAATATCACAATCATGAGCTTTGTGAATCAGCATTAGGCCCATCTGACACAGCTTGATCAGCCACCAAAATAATCAAAATCAATCAATCATCTTACACAGTGATGGATACGCTCAAAACTAGACAGGTCGGTTGGTCAGATGTCAGTCTATATTTTGCTGTTATGTTCTTATGCTACTCTAGGATCCACCAAGTGAGGAGATTAGCTATGATGGATCATTACTTATTTTCTTTGATTTTTGTCTTTTGAATGTTCACTTCGATTTCAAGGCCATGATGATTTAGGATAAATGCGGTAGGCATTGTCACTTATCCGGCAGCCACGCAGTTCCACGATCTAAGCTTAAGGGAAAGAATTGGATATTCTTTCTCTATTATATGCTTGTTTATTTACTAATAGAATCATAGCGGTGTCCAGATGGACTCTGGGTGCATTGGATTTCTATCTTGATTTTTATGGGCTCTCTTCTTAAAATCAAGAGTTCATGGTGTTATCCATATAGACTCTGGGTGCATTGGAATTCTATCTTGGTTTTTTTGTCTTTCTTTTCAATATCAAGAGCTCCCATGTGTTATCCAGATGGACTCTGGGTACATTGGAGTTCTATCTTAGTTTTCTTATTTTCTTTTGTTCAGATCGTTCAAAGGGAAAAGTGGTATCCAGATGGTCAATATCTGGGTGCTTTTGGCTCTCTTTCTTTTCAAACAAGGAACATAGCTGAACCCAGATGGTCAATATTTGGGTGCACTAAGTTCTCTTTCTATTCAATCTCTCTACTCCTTTTGGTTATCAAGAGGTCATGGCGGTATCCAGATGGTATGTGATCTGGATGCATTGGACACTCTTCGGAATTTCATAAAAAGATGCAATGATGAAAAAAATTGGAAATGCGGTAGTGACTTGGTTTACTCATCCATTCTGTCCATTGATATCTATAAAAATAAAAAATTCTTTCAATCATTCCATATATATCAATCAATCCTAGAGAAAACATTTCCACTAACTTTCTTCTAACTAACACATGCATTACTCTGATATTTTGTACATAGTGATTGCATTCATTTATTACATAAGGAAAATCCAAAACATGAGCATAGTAAATCATATAATCAATGCATCCATCATCAATAACATCATAACTAACATAGGAATGCATTCATCATCATCATATAGTGATTCATATTTTCAACAAATTAATGCTCATCTTACGCATTTTCTATGCTTAATTTGTTGAGGGGGCATATAGTCCACTTGCTATCACTGGGGCAAGCTGGGGCGGGATCAAATGTGAAAATTCTTTGACACAATGTGATGAATCACATTGCATCAAAGAGGGGCAAATGTAGACACCCTAAAATGGACAGGCTTGCAACTTTACATTAAAAACACTAATTTTCATCTATTAATTGATGGTTTTTTTAATCATTAATTAATCATCTATTTTCCTCTAAGTTCATTCCCCAAATCGTCTAATCAAATTCCCAAAATTAATTAAATAATTAATTTTATTTAATTAATTAACCTTAATTGATTAATTACCATTAATTATTTAATTAAATTCAATTTCCTATAGTTTAAATTGAAAGATTTAAACTTACTAACTAAATTATTCCAATTAAATTAATTTAATTTCATTCAATAAATCAATTCTAAATCACAAAGAATTCAATTATCTCACATGTTGAAAACTTTAATTACATAAATGAATTAAATATTCATTTATTTTCAAAGAGATAATCTTTAATCAGATCACATGGGTTACTCCACCCATCTCTCCAGTTCACATGGGTAACTCCACCCATCTCTCCAGTTCACATGGGTAACTCCACCCACCTCTTCAGTTCTAAAAGGTAACTCACAATTAGCTCTTCAGTCAACCAAACTCTATCTCCTCTTTACCAATTTAAGAGGTGGAGTTTAGTGATGGCTTCTCCAATTCCCTTTGATCTCAACCATTCATCTCCCTATCTCTGGGATTGATCTCAACCGTTCATATCACCCTCCATTACTATATAATAAACCCTTCATACCCATTTGAAGGATCTGGGATTTCAAGCTCTCATGCGCCATTACTCTATCAGTTTGGTTCTAGCATTCAAGCCATCTTGAGATCACACACACATTTCAAGTATCAAATTCCCAACGCTTCTCAAGTCATAGACACTGCCCACACTAAAACTGAGCATCAAAAATAACGTTTCGGAAGGAGTAGAGAGAGACAATAGAAGATTCAAGCACTTTGGGGTTTGTATTCATTTGTTTTCCTTTCTTTTCTTGTATATTTTATTAGTTACAATTTAAGTATTCATTATTGGTAGCTTTGTGTATTTGATTTCTATTATTGTAAACTGGTGCTACTAACCTTACCCTTTGGAAAGCTTGGGAACCACGAATCGTGAAAGGAGGCATACACCTTTCTCTTTCTCCCTTGGGTCATTTTGGTTCCTACAATTATATTTTGGAACTATGTTTAGAGTCTCCATCCACCATGTTTCATCTTGGGAGAACTCCCTATCTTGAACGTAAATCATTGATAGCATATTTGCAGATCATCTGGAGTTCGCAACCACATAATCGCAATGTATATTTTCTTTTTCTTTTTATGGCAATATTTGCAAGGGTTTCAATGAAGGATGAAGGGAGGAGATCTACATATGAGATGAGTCTCTTTGTCATTCAAAGTACCATCCTTCCCACTAGATTTATGTAGAGTGTAGTGCCCTTCCAACTCCATATCACCTGCGTGTCTTCTTGTGGATTGGAGGTATCACATAAGAGTCCTTGTTTGATGCACCCATAAAAACACAATATAGAGGATCCTGGTATGTATTACAAGTTGATTATCATTTACCATGTATATGTTTTACTTATTAACTATGAAAAAATGGTAATTTCTTCACGTTGCAGAGGGAACTAGTATAATAGGACATTGTCATTTGCACATGTGGCTTCCATTACTATTCAATATATGATAAATCTGTTTGTTATGAAAGGATGAACGATTACAGAATGAAGACTAAGCAATCAACAGTATAAGAGGCAATTAAAACTATGTGTATTTTTGTTTAGAGACTCCATATGAATATTATATTGTTCATTAAATTCTTCTTAGGACAAGCCATCATTCCTTAAGGAAGATATGCTATACAAGCTATAATCTTTCAATCTATGTGCTTACTTTGATATGGCTTTCTTTAGATTCCATAGATACACACCAAATGGTTGAGTCTCATCTTTTAGATTTTATATTTAAGGTTCCTACAAAGACAACTATATCATATATATATATATATATATATATATATATCATTCCAAATCAAATCTTTCAAAATCTTGTCTAGAAAACAAGGGTCATAAAATTATACCAAGAGGAATTAGTATATAGATATTCATGAAATTTTAGAACTAAATCACACAATTTATGGTTTTAACACCATAATTTTCTTATCAGGCACGCATTGTTTTCCAGTTATGAGACATCTTTAACTCTAGTCCTTAACGATAATGGTGTCCTTATCATTTTTCTGAGTTTTACCATAGAACAATACTTCGGTTATGTTTACAACTGCTAGTGGTCTTTGAAAATAGCACGACAATAAATGCGAAACCCAATATGCTAGATTTTAACTTGATACTTCTCGAGCTGAATTGAAGGGAAAACATAGCTTCAATCACCTTTAATAACTGTGACGTTAGTTATGCTAAACTTTTATTGAGGATATAAATGGCATATAAGTTTTTTCAAATAAATTTATCAATTTAGCATGATCATACTTTTAACAATAGTGAGACAAAGCCACTGAGTGTTCCGTGGCGTTATAAATGGAGTCCTAATATGAGAATAATACCCGTTCTTTATGCAAATTTTGTGTTTAGTCTACTTACAGAACTTGATTGATCTTACATCTGACTGTTACACATTTATGAGCTCTTTGATGATTGATTTGTTTCAGTTAAGAAATAAATGTTCCTATCTAGGAAATGTTATGAATATTTTTTATTCCTTATGATGTTTTAAAGCACATAGGATTTTACAAAGTGTTGTGAGTCGAAAACCCTATTCTAAACACTAAATGCATAGTCGAACTTCTTGAGTTATCTTTGATTTTTCTATATGAGTTGGAGTTGAGAACTTGAGGTGTTCTGTACTGATGTTAGAAGGTTGATGCTCTCTGTTGTATAACTATTCTTGGGAAACATGATAGATTTTTTTAGCTTTTGTTAGGAATGTGATAACTTCTGCATGACTATGAGTATTTTTGTGCATTTTCATTTGAATTTCATGAACTCTATTTGATTGACCTTTCTTAGTTATGAAAGGAATATTTCTATATAGGAAATGTTTTGGATTCCTTGATATACATATATGTGTAATTCAAAGACAAAGAGTATGATTCTTTATGAGTTTCGGTAGTTCTCTATTGTAACATTGATTTCATAGTTATGATTGTGGAAAAATCTTTGATTGTTATATATGAGATGGAAATGAGAACTTTCAAATGTTTAGACTACTTAGAGAAGGATGATGTTTTCTAAGGCAGTAGAATGCTTTAAATTCTTTATATTGTTTAAGAAATTAAAGATCGTAAGTTTATATGCACCAATTCCATTATTCCTCTTAGTTTTTCTTGTTTAGACTACCTCGAGCTGGGCTAGGTATCTTTCATGTCAGGAAAGATTCCAGGGAAGCATAATTGCTTCATGGTAGGGTGGAAATGCACTCCTACAATATTCTTGCCCTCATGTTTTGTGTGTAGCAGGTCTCTGGAGCTCCTGTCAAGAAGTTCATCATGTATAGCATAATATGGATCTTTGTATTGACCATTGGTCTATTGTATTTATATTGCACTCTCATGGAAGTTAGTCGATGACCCTTGTAAATCTATGCTTCTTTGTAAGTTAATATCTTATGTTTCTTGCACTTTGACAGCTTCGTTGAAGTCTCTCTTTTACCTTTGTTAATTCGGCAAGATGGTCGAATTCTGTTATATCTTTAATGTTTTATGAAATGTGATGTATTGGGTGTTTTCGACAGTTGGTCAACACTCTTCTTTATTATGGACTCATGTGTCACATAGTCTATTCTATAATTTTGGTGGAACCTTGTTTTTCTTTCTTGAAGTTAAGGAAAATCATTTGTTTTTGTTGACTTGTACATTTGACATTTGACTTAGTTGACCAACTCCCTTGTCTTGTGGATATTTCTAATGTGGCATTTCTGTCAAAAGTCCAGTTCTTACAGATCTCTTCAATGCAAATAGAATAAATCTATAGATATTATTGGGCTGAGTATCTTCATGGGCTTTAGCCATAATTTTCATTGTGTAACTGAATGATATAACTTTGTCGTGTCCATACGAACATAGATAAATATGACATCAAAGGGTTCCTTCATACTTTAATGTTTCATTATTGACAGCATCAGAGTAGAGAGATTCAATTTCTGACTTCTGTATAGAAATTTTTTGGTGCTTACAACTGCTATTGTGGGATTCTTATATGTGCCTCTAGTGTTTCAATGTGAGATTAACATAAGGAAACTTGTAGGCCTTTCCAGTGCATTCCAAATCCTCTTTGGACTGACTTTTTCCTTCTCACTAAGAGCCTTTGTTGTTGGTATCAGATGAGGCATGTAGAGAATATATCAGCCAAAGTATTATTATTTTTTTTTATATGTTGGGCATCACTGAGGAGTAGTCTCCGTAGAAGGGAGAATGAACATGACTCTAAAGCACTTGGGTGCACTAAGAAAATTATTCTTTGCTTGATCTGATCTGTGGGTCATTGCAGAGGCCTAAGATGAATTTGGAATGTCAAACTATTAGTGCCTGAGGGTTACTCTGCTATAGTTAGGCATGAAAATCCTTATCTTGGCTAAGAATTACATTTATAGATTGTTGAGACACCTTTCTTGAGAAAAATTTATATGAGGGATTTTTAAGTTGATTGGGAGTATAGGAAGCACTTGAGTTTATTTGTAGAGAATTTGTGGTGAATTTGGACCTGGATGACAGGATTTCCCTTGTTGTTTGCACTTGTGACAGTCTATTTTCATAGATACCAAAATGCAGAAATTGTATACTAGGTTGGTAGCAAAAAATTCCTCATTTCTTGTCAGTGCTTAGTGGTTGTGGAGATTTTCCAAAGCCATCATTACAACTGGGTGACAATCAATTTGGAATGATTGATGAATTTTGGAACATCATTGAAGACATATCCTTGTAAACAAGGATAAACAATCTGAAAGGTTGAAATTAAATCAACATATTCCTATAATAAAACTTTAATAGAGATTGGATAGAGGTTCTTACAGTGGTGAACTCAATTTAATATTTCTTTGAATTAACAATAGAAGTTAAATTGTGAGAGTTTCGATACAATCAAGTTTTGAAAAAACAAAATGAAGACAATGGAAAATTTGAAAAGAAATCTTTTCTCAAAAGAATTTAATGATACATTCAACAGTGATTAGTTATGGGACTTGCAAAAAATAAAATGAAGTAGGGAATTGGTTGTATCTAATTAGTTTACAATTAGAGTCTTTGAAATTTCCTGATGATGTTCTTTCTAAATTAGAAGAATTAGATTCATATCTATCTAAGTTGATCGATCAAATTGGAGGCTTCTGAATTGGGCTTTGCATCCCACAATGCTTGCTTTGGTCCATCATAGGTTTATGAAACATCCACATAAAGATGTTAGACTTGTAGTTTCTTCATGTCTCAATGAGATTACATGAATAACAGCTTGTGTAGCACCCTATAATGATGATATACTGAGGAAAGTTATATATTTTATTGTGAAGAGCTTGCATGTGTTACGTGATGCTAAAGATCCTAAGAATGTTAAGAGGGCTAAAATGGATCATTTTCCATTATGATTGATTTTGAATGTAATGATTTGATTCTTCAAATATTTCAATGCTTCTTAACAGAAATCAAGAAGCATCATACAGACAATGTGAGGGCTTGTATGCATGTGCTATTATATCCTTAATCTTAGAGGAGGAGGATGACATCTGTAAGAAGTTGCAATCATATTTGTTGTCTATTTAGAGAAAGGAGTATAAAATATCACCTATGGGTTATGAGCTCTCAAAGGGGTTAGTTGAACATAAAATTGAAAGGTTCAAGGAATAGATGGTTGAAGATGAACTACTCTCAATGGGCTTACAAGTTCTAGGTTCTTCCAAAAAAGTAAGAACTAAATGAGAAGGGAGAATGTTTGTTTGACATGTTAGGATACTTGGACTCTTGGTCACAATTGTGGGTTGGTAAAGAAGAAAAGGTAGCCAAAGAGGAATGGGCCAATATTGAAGTAAAAAAGAATGTCACAGCTTTGTTCCAACAAAATATCACAAATTCTTGTGATGAGATGGATTCATTTGTTGTTATTGATAAGGGATATAAAAATATCTATATTGGGGATTTGGAGGTTTTTATTGACAAACATTTTGATGAGGATGGTCTTACTCAAGGAGAGACCATGTTGGAGTCTTCACATGATGAGAATTTGCATGAAAATTATGACATATCAGCAGCCTTGAGTTTGCATGTAGATCAGTCAAACAAGGATGTGGAGGCCTATGATGACATTGATAACACATGTGAAAGGTATGATGTATCATGTGTTCTTTATAGCAGAAGTTCACTTATGCATGATAGTGATTTAGAGTTTCAACCAAAGAAAGAATTTTAGGATGATGGTGTTTTGGATGACCAATCAAAAAATACATTTCAGAATGACCATGATACTTTGAAGAATCGGCTCAAATTTACTAATGATATAGGTGTTGCAGCTTTAGTACATCATAATGACACTCAGGATCATTGAAGATCTTTGTAGGAAGGTTCAGATGGGAAAAAGACAAAGTGGTATAGAAGGTGATTCTTATGTTGCTGACTTGCAGGTGGTCAAAGTAGCCTTTGAATCTTTGAAATTAGATTATTTATCTACTTTTAGACAGGGATTACATTTTAAAGGTTGCTAAAATATATGTTGATAAATTGAGGAAAAGGAGGATGGGGTTAATAAGCTCATCAGGGAGCTTAACGAGACTTAAGAGACATTGGAGAATACATAGAGTGCTCTTGTAGAAGCAAAAAATTAGATTTTGATCACTAATCAGTTTAGGGAGCAAGAGAACAGAGAAAGGACTAAGTTTTTCTAGGAAGTGATTAAGGAACTAGACAACATATAGCAGACTTATGACTTAGATAGCTATCCCAAAAGATTAAATAATAATTTTTTGGACCATCCAAAACCTCAGTATGAGTTGAGAGTAAAGGATAATATTCAAGTTATTGACAATTCTTTGTTTGAGGTGGATGTTGATTGGACAATTGATAATCCACAATTGGAGTTGGATGAGGGAGTTCTTTCTGACTCCTGTAATGAGGATATAAATGTTTGCAGGTTTTGGAACCTAGGTGCAGTTTCTAGTGATGAGTTTGGGTCATAGTATTGGAGTAGTGGATTGATTTTTAGAGTTAGTACTGTTGCCCATTCTTTGATCAGCTTACACATGGGCTCATATTTGGATTTACATATAAGTTGGATGGATTCTATGTTTTAGTAGCTAAATAGTTCTTGGTTGAGGATTGATGGTAGTTATGGTTTGACCATAGGAGATGGATTTTCAACCACTTCATTACTCATGATACCTATGTATTATGTGGCATTATAGATTGATGATTGTTGTATTTTCCCTATCCCACATATCATTGGTGTTGACCTTAGCTTTTGAGTAGTTTAATTTTTACATTAGCAGTTCAGGATGGGTGGATATGTTTTATTGTGTGCCTGCGATGGGTGTTATATATTTCCATAGGAGATAATTCATAGTTGGAGAGTTGTTCAGTGTTGATAGCTCCTTGAGACACTATTTTTTCCTCATTTCTTATAGTCGTGACAACATCATAATTTGGGATCCTGGTATTGGCATGTTTGGTGCATTACTTCAGTGGGATTTTGACGAGTCTCTTCACAATTCCAAATATATTTTTTATATTAGATTAGAACAATAGATTGGCGAAGAAACATTCTTAAGGTTGATATGGGATCCAAGCATTTGGTTTCAGCATGTAGGTGTATATTTCTTGAGGGAAAGCAATCTCTCGGAAGGGAGGACTGTAATATCCCCTTTTCTAGACAATTAATTCATCAGGTGTTGTTAGCCCTATTTTCCTTGGTCTCGTGGGATGACCAGGACTTTATAGGGATCAGAGTGAGATTTGGCCTAGGTAATTCTAATTTCAAGCCAATCAGAGTTTATTTAGTAGGGTTTCCAAATACTTACTATTTATAGTAAGTTAGCAGGGTTCAGTATTTTTGGTATTTTAGTATTGGACTAGGAGCATCTCGTCAAAATCTTTCCAATGAGCTATCACACTTGGTTTTTCAAGTCTGAATGGTTATTTATTTTAATGCTTGAAGATTCTTTAGTTGATTAATTAAGTAACTATTAAATTAAAGTACATATTAATATGTCACTTTAATATTAAAAAGGTCATTTTATTCACTTAAGTGAAAAGGGATATTTTTAAAAGGGGAATAAAGATGAAGAGATAGGTAGGGGAAAATGAAGAGTCATAGGTATGTGTTATAAAATACCTTTCATAGGTTCGATCAGATTTATGCTTGGTTTTTTTATTTGATTACTATTCTCTTGGAGAATTTGGAAGTTTCAACTTTCAGTCAATTTGAGGATGGAAACCCTCAAGCTTGGAGGTAGTGGACGGAAACCCATTGTCCATTGGAGATGTCATATAGGTGTCTTAGTTGTGCTTAAAATCTTATTGCTTATTATCCAATCTTGTTGTAATTTTTGTAACTACGATTGGAATTTGTTATTTATGACTAAAGATTGAATTGTAATATTCATTTTTGAAACGATATGTTCATCTAGGTATTTTGGTATGTTTTATGGATAATTTTAAATCTATTGCATGAAATTATCTGTTTAAAATTTATGTGATATATTTCAAGAAAATTGGAGAAAATATCCTACGGGGATATTACAAAAATACTTGGAACAAGATATTCACTATGACAAACAAGGGTAAAAGGGTTGTGAAAGAAAGAACTATAGGACATTAAACAAAGTATAGACACTAAAACTTAATATAATTGGGCAAATATTAATATGATAAATTCCATGATCCAATTGTTCTTACAGGCTATATTATCCTAAATTGTAATCACTTGTGATTTGATGCTCAATTAGGTCCCATTTTGCCATGTATGGGCTCCCACATTAATTTTTGGCACCCCAACTCAACACCACCTAATTTTTTGGCTTTCTTTCCATATTCCCAAATCCCAAACTAATTTTCATTCTCTTTTGGTGGGAAGAGGATGCCCGGGATGACCTCCTCCCTTATTTTTTCCCCAAAATTAAAATTGGGGGCCCATCTCATTAATTTGGTGGGATTTATAAATTCTCATTGGCCTCCTTCAACTTTTGAGCCCCAAAATGTTGTGAGAGGTATAAAATCAACCCATCTCTCCTCATTTGGACATAAGGCAATCAATATTTCAAGAGCTCTCTTACAATTTTGCATCTCAAGAATTCTCAAGAATTCTCAAGAAATATTCAATCATTCTAAGGTGTTTTCAAGATATACTTCTCCAAGAATAAAGTTTCTTTCCCTCATTGAACACCAAGAAAAGGAGTCCACCGTCAAGGAAGAAGATCATAGAACAAGAATTTGTTTACATACATTTAATCATCCACATTCAAGCATTCAAGTCTTCAATTCATCTTTCTCCCTCAATCAGGAATTGTGGCAAGCTACAACATCCATTACATAAGGTTTTTTCCTCCATGATTTCCTTTTAGGTTTTCGTATGAAGTAAAAGCTATTACATCAACATACTTGATCACATTCAAAGAAGCATTTGCATTGTAAAGGTATAATACATTTCACTTTTATATCTGGTCTCTGTTATATAATAATGCACTTTCATTTATTTCATTTCATTACAAGATTGATTCCAAATTGGGGTTTAACTGAGGAAACCCCCCCCCCAACCCACACAAACACACACACACATCATTTTTCTTATTTTTGTGTGAAGGTATAGGCGGTGCTTGCATCGGCTTAGATCTAGAAAGTATAAGACCTAACATATAGTATACAACTGAGTTCAGTCAAAATTGTAGGGAACATGATACCCCTATTAGTCCCACTGAGAGGGGTGAATCAGACAAATCAAAACTTAAACACTTAAAACTAAACTCACTGATTCACTGAGTAAATACTAAATATATTAAATAACCAATTCAACAAATAACATAAGCAACAATCAATCAATCAAACTTAGAAACATCATATTCACCATGTAAACATAAGATACAACTCATTGACACATGATTTAACAAGGAAACCCAATCTGGGAAAAACCTTTGTGGGAATTGTAACCAACAATAAAAATGTACCCTTCTGAAGTATGCTTGGTTAAGAACTTATCATGTTAAAGATTACAAACACATTTGCTAGATGTGACCCTGTTAGGGGATTTACCTTAGATCTGTTAAGATCTTCACCTTGTTAGGAGCGGCCTTGTTAGAGGTCTTCAAACACTCTTTTGGAATGTCACCCAAGTCTAGGTTTTATAATTAGGACGATTAAATCCAATCGGTTAAGAGATTTCTATGTTAAAAATATTAATAAGAAACAATAAACTTTGATCTACAAAAATAGAAACTGACTATGCTTGAATCAGATCCTTTCTTCTTAATTAAATACTGGCATCTCATACTCCATTGATCTCTTTCTCAGATTGTATATTCTTCAATCATCCTTTCTCTATTCATCTTGGTAAATGTTATTCTTTGGCTTCTTTCCTTCTCTTTTAAATTCACCAACAGCCTCACGCTGTGTGTAATCCTCACTCCTTATATAGACATACTTTTTCCTCTTAATCTCCATAATTTGATTTTCTTTCATTTGCACTCAACCATTCGATCATCTTCTTCATATTTATCAACTCAGCAAACCATATCACTTTTACCTTGGAACTTGTAACTTTTCTTGAAACTTTCATATTTATGTTTGACCGCTTGATCTTTGCCTTAGATCTTCTCATTGAATTTTACCATCCGTAGATCTTGTAACAAACTTCATTGAATTCATTTCCTCATCCATCTCATCAACTCTTTGTGTTAAATTTGATTTCATCATCATTTAATATCAGTATACTATACTCAGTAAAACTTTCTTTGCAACTCGGTAACTGACTTCTTCACTTCCCATTGTCTAACTCATTCTTGGTGCTCGGTAACTATAACTGATTCACATAACATTCTATCGACTGACTTGGTTTATCTTAGTAAAGTATCTCTTTCAGTCATAACTTTAATTAATTGTAGTTCCCGACTAGATCAATCAAATGAACCGATTTGATAACATCAAATATATATTTTAAAAAATGACATCATCATTACTTCATCATTGTCTAATATGTATTTGTCACCCATTTAGCTTCTCCTCTTAAGATATGGTAACACAATAAAAATCAATTAATCAATTTCTTGACATCAATGACAAAACAACAACTAATCTAACCATTTCTATCATCATGATACTTGGTATCACTCGGTATTCATCATATCCATCAGATATTCATCATTTAATCAACAATCTCCCTCTTTGGCATTGATGGCAACAACAATAAAAGTGTTATAACAATTGATGGTGGCAGCTCTCAAATATATAAGTTTACTCCCTCTGAGTTGATATATTTGTTTCCACTTTGACATTTATGATCTGAATCTCCCTCTTTGATAAAACTTGTGTTTCTATAACATACATTTTGAATCTCCTTCATGAGTAAATATTAGCATTTCATTATTCTCCCTCAATATCTCTCTTTAGATAAATTTCATCAATTCATTATTCTCCCTCTTTGAAAACAATGCCAAAGAGTCATACTCCTAAAAACTTGTTCCAGTAGTGGATTATACCTGAAATGTACTCAAAACAAATTACATGCAAAAATCTTTCACAACTTCAGGAATCGCCTAAAGTGTGTCATACCAACATCAATTCAGAAATATAGAATTGATCCAACATGCCTCATACTCTTTAGTGAATCACATTAGATATGGGAAGAACCCCTAATTTACCTCTTGGATACTCAAAAGCATCTTTAGGTAGTTTCTTTGTAAAGATATCAGCCAATTGTTCCTTTGAATTCACATTTTTCTCTTGAACTTTTTCTCTCAACTAGTGATACTTGATAGAAATGTGCTTGGTCTTTGAATCCATAACTAGGTTCTTTTATATATTAATAGAACTTGTATTATCATGAAAAATAGTAAACGGATCTATGATCTCTTCTAGCATACCTTCAAGTAATTTCTTAATCCATACTATGTTTGCACAATTCATAGTAGCACCAACATATTCAGCCTCAGTAGTAGACTGTGAAATACAACTTTGTTTCTTGCTCAGCCATGTCACCAATCTTTCACTTAGAAATAATGTGTCTCCACTAGTACTTTTTCTGTCATCAAAATTTCCAGCCCAATTTGAATGAGTGTATACTTGCAAATCAAAAGTGCCTCCTTTCTTGTATAATAAACCAAACGCTTCTATGCCTTTCAGGTATCTCGAAATTATTTTTACTGCAGACATATGTGTTGTTGGAAAGTGACATTGCAAGCAATTGTTATTTTGTCATTGCTATCAAACCTTAACTAGTGAGACTATTGTTATCTGTTTGAGTACCATATCTATTGTTGATGAAGAAGATTTAACAAGAAGACCAAGGGAATGGTTGAGTTAAGGAAAATAAAGGGGTACTTGATCAGTTGGCACTCTGGAAAAGTAATTAGTTGTTTATCTTTCAAAGATAGTTTTTCTGGTTATTTTGTGCCGAGCAAGTTTGGCTTGTGCCAAGCAAAATTGTTTATGTCAAGCAAAGTTGTTTGTGTTGAGTGAAGTTGTTTGTGACAAGCAAGTTTGTTCAGTGCTGAGCACCAGTGAAATTGCCAAGTGGAAACAGTGATGTTGGCCGACTTATAGTAATTGGATTAATGATGAGATTTGAGATCTCTGGCCAACTTAGTTAATTTTATTGGGATATGTAATGTTAATTAAAGATTGATCCATGTCATTTAATGTATGGGTAACCATAATTAATGCATGGTTTCAAGATTTAATTAGAGACTACTTTGGAGAAGTAAATGTAATGCAATGATAGAATGATCTGTTGGATCTGACCTAACCTAAGATCTACGATCTTGATTAAGCAACAAAGATTTATCTAACCTAGCTAGACAAAGAGGTATATGATAACCTCAAGGGGTTATTCAGTATGTATGCAAGTGTGCTGCTAAATGTGAAGTACATGTATGTATGCAAGAGGTTTTCATAGTTGATTTACTGATTGGCATGATCTAGCAGAGAAGGCTAAATACAGAAGCAGAGAGTTGCATGTGTGATTTCTTTACAGATTTCCAAGTAGATCAGAAGATTGAAATGACAATGCAAGCCATCCAGTAAGTTAACATCAGAGCTGTAATTGGATCTGAATTTACAAAGTAAGTTGTATGTATCAAATCACTGCTATTGATTACTTTCTAACCATTGTATCAGTTAAATCCTTTGACAAGGTTGACCTAACAGTCATTTGTATAAATCTTCTAACAAAGTGACATTTAGGTGGAATGTTCTAAGTCCTCTAACAAGGCCACTCCTGACAGGGTGATTAAATCCTTTAACCAGGTCACACCTAACAGTGTGTTATTGTAACCTTTAATAGGGTTGGCTCCTCACAGAGCTCACTTTAGAAGAGTGAAAACTTGGTAGTATGTTATTGGTGGATTTTCTCATATTGGGTTTCCACGTTAAATAATTGTGTCAACTTGTATAAATACTTATGGTTTGTTTTACTATTATGTTTCTAAAAGCTAATTACAATAGATAGTGAACTGCATGATTTAAGTTGTTGACATAAGCTACTGCTGTCGAGTAGATCTAAAAAATAGAAAGTTTTATTTGCTACATCTAGACCTAAGGATAACTGATTCACCCCTCCCCTCTCAATTATTCTAAATTCATTCTAACAATTGGTATCAGAGCATTGGTCTCCTGAAAATAGTTTGAAGGTACTTGGAGCAAAAAGATCAAGATGTATAAGAAGAAGGTTCCTAAGCTGAACAAAGATAACTTCCTTGCATGGAAAAGTTTGATGAAACTGCATTTGGCCAGTATTGGAGATGATGCTAAATGACTTATTCAAAATGACTATGTATCACCTACTACTCCTCTCACAGCTACACAACTAAGAGAAAAGAAAGAGCATAATCAAGCAATGTTGGAGATTGCTTCCTCATTGAGCTATTTAGAGTTTGATGATATAAAGAGATACACAAATGCAAAGCAGATGTGGGATAAACTTGCAACTGTCTATGGTGGAGACACAAATGTGTTGAGAGCTAAATCAGAAAGTCTAAGAGGTAAGTTTGATGAGATGAAAATACAAGAAGGTGAAAATGTTAATCAGTATTATGGCAGAGTAAAAGAAGTTGTAAATGCCATTAGAGGAGCTAATGGAACAATTGATGAGAACACTATTATGAGCAAGGTACTAAGAACTTTGCTTCATGTATATGCTATTAGATTTTTTGCAATTCAAGAACTAAGATGTACTAATAATAATCTGAATCTGGAAAATCTGATAGGCAGACTCACAACATTTGAAATGTCAAATTATGATAACTACAATCCACAAGGTATTAATTCTGCTTTTAGGTCACAGCTAGTTCTCAATAAATCTAAGAAAGGAAAGAAACATGTGAACAGTGATAGTGACACTACTGACGATGATCTTGAAGAAATTGAAGCATTTATGGCAAAAAGGCTATCCAGAGGAAAAGGAAAATACAGAGGTAAACTTCCTATTATTTGTTTTTCATGCAATAAAGTTGGTCATATAGCTGCTAGATGTCCCGATAAGAATGAAAAAGATGAAATAAAGGACAACAAATACAAAGAATACAAAGACAGAAAGGATGATCGAGACTTTAGGAAATATAAGGACTACAAAGACAAAGGTAAGAAATCTTGTTATATTGCTGAAGAAACTTCTGACAATGATACTAATAATTCTGATGACGATGATATAGAAGTTGTTTATGTTGCAATGAAAGAAGATTTTGATGATGATGAGGAAACTGCATTAATCTCTTATATGAGTAAAAGTGATCGATGGATCATTGATAGTGGTTGTTCGCATCATATGACTGGTGACAAGGATAAGTTTGAAACCCTAAACCAATGCAAAGGAGGATATGTAAAATTTGGTAATGATGCACCATGTCTTATCAAAGGTAAAGGATTGATTAACTTCACTGACAAAATCAGATGTGATAATGTGTATTGGGTTGATGATCTTAAATATAATTTGTTGAGTGTTGCACAGCTGAACACTTCTGGTTACAGAGTTGAGTTCCATCACAGAAAAGCAAAGATCTATGATTCTAGTGGAGAACTTGATGGAAATGGTGATCAAACTAAAGGTAACTTATTTTATCTAGATTTATCTGAAGAAACATGTTTATTTGCACAGTAAAATGTTGTTTGGTTATGGAATAAGAGGTTGTGTCATGTGAACTTTGATAACTTGGTATGCATAAGTAAATTGAAAAGAGTTAGAGGGCTACCTAAGTTAAAGAAACCTGAGAATGTTGTGTAAACAAAGTCAACTAGGAAAGATGACTAAGTCTAGTTTCAAGAGTAAAACACATATTTCAGAGAAAATTCTGGAATTAGTCCATACTGATCTCTATGGTCCCATTGGAGAAAGAAGCTACTGTGGTGCTAGATTCTCTATTCTATTTGTTGATGATTATTCAAGGATGATGATTGTAATGTTTCTCAAGGAAAAATTTGATGCATTCTAGTTATGTAAATGGTACTTAGCTAAAGTTGAAATGGAAACAGGAAAAAGTTTGAAATGCTTAAGATCTGACAGAGGTGGAGATTTTATTTCTAATGAATTTAAAAGGTTCTGCAATGACCAAGGCATAAAGAGACAGATGTCCACACCCGGGACTTCTCCACAAAATGGTATTGTTGAATGAAGGAACAGATCTATCATGGACTGTGCAAGAACACTAATGATGGAGAAAAATGTTACACAGAAATACTAGAAAGAAGTTGTAAGTACTCCAGTCTATACACTGAATAGAGTTCAAGTCAAGAAAGGTACAAATGCTACACCTTATGAACTTTTGTATTGTTATGCACCTAGTGTAAAGTACTTTAAAGTATTTGGAAGCAAATGTTTTTATACTGAAGGACAATAGAAATGGAAAACTTGATGCTAAAGGTGAAGAAAGCATATTCCTTGGTTATTCAACGAAAAGCAAAACATACAAATGTTTGAATTCTAATACTAACAAAGTTGTGGAAAGTGCAAATGTTAGAATTGATGAGTTTGCAGAAAGAAATGAAGCTAAAAGTACACAAGAGCCTGAAAGCTATCAATCATTTGTATATATAGATGAGGAAGATTCTAATTCACTACCTAAGACTACTGCTGAGCAACAGCATGCACCTGCCGAGTCACAGAGTGGAGTTGCTGAGCAACACGAAGTGAATGCCGAGCTATCTGATGGAGATGTCGATTCACAAAACCAACCAGAACTGAATACAAACAATGAACCTAAAGCAAGGACTGAGCCTACTCTAGCAAAATATGTGAGAAGAAACCACAATTTTGATCAAATCATTGGATCAAAGGATTCTGCGGTTATGACACAAAGTAAGTTTAGAGATGGCACATGTCTGTTATGTGAATTTGAGCCCAAAACAATGAAAGATGCTTTAGAAAATGAAGATTGGATACAAGCAATGAATGAGGAAATTGAAAAAATTGAGAAGAACAAGACTTGAATACTTGTACCTAGGCTGAAGGATAAAAATGTAATTGGTACAAAGTGGGTATTCAGGAATAAACTGAATGAACATGGAGATGTGACAAGAAACAAAGCTAGACATGTATGAAAGGGTTATGCACAAGAAGAAGGAATTGACTATGGTGAAACATTCACCCCAGTTTATTAGACGGATGTGAAATCTGCATTTCTCAATGGTATCTTGGAAGAAGAAGTGTATATTGAGCAAGCTTATGGTTTTGTTGACCCAAAAAAAAGGGATATGGTTTGCAAATTGCACAAAGCATTATATGGTCTAAAGCAAGCGCCAAGAGCATGGTATGAGAGATTGCACAATTATCTGATCAAGATTGGATTTGCAAGAACCAATGACAATAGCAACCTATACTTGAAGATAGAGCAAAGCAAAGGTACATTATTAGCTGAAATTTTTGTAGATGACATCATATTTAGTGGACAAGATGTGTTATGTCAAAAAATTTCAACATAGATGCAAACTGAGTTTGAGATGTCTATGTTTGGTGAAATAAAATTCTATGTTGGCTTACAAATTTATCAAATGAAGAATGGTATCTATATCACTCAATCTAAATATATCAAGGAGATACTGAAAAATTTTGGAATGGAAGAGTCCAAACTAATAAGTACACCCATGGCTACTGGATAGAAGCTGACAAAAGATGATGACACAAAAGAAGTGAACCAAACACTCTACAGATCAATGATTGGAAAACTATAGTATGTTGTATACAGTAGACCTGACATTACCCTAGTTGTTGGAATTGTTACAAGGTTTTCTGCTAACCCCAAGGAAACTCACATGATGGCAGTAAAAAGGATTCTAAGATATTTGAAAGGAACTGATGACTATGGTCTATACTACAAAAAGAATGACAAGTTTGAACTTAGATTTTACACTGACTCTGATTGGGAAAGAAATGTTGATGACAGAAAAAGCACTACTGGTGGAGAAGTTATTTTAGGAAAAAGATTGATCTCATGGACAAGCAAAAAATAGAACTGCACCTCACAATCTACAACTGAAGCTGAGTATGTGGCAGCAGTAGTCAACTGTTCTAACATTGTGTGGTTGAAGATACTACTAAAAGGTATGAAGGAAGAAATCACTGACCCAGATGTCATATATTTTGATAACAAGAGTGTCATTAATATTTCTAAAAACCCTATTATGCACTCATAGACAAAGCACATAGCTATCAAGTATCATTACTTGAGGGAGCTAGTTCAGAATAAAGAAGTGAGACTGGATTATGTGAACACTAAAGAACAATTAGCAGACATATTTATAAAGGCACTACCCAAGGATTCTCATGAGTATCTATGAGGTAAATGGGGGTGATTCCCCTAACTGAAGCTAATTAATTTTTGTATTTTACTGTTACATCAAATATTACACTCATAATACTTGACACATTGATACACAGTAAGTCACACTTTAGGTTGCTAACTAAAGTTGTGAAGTTGGATAAGGACAAAAAAGAAAATTAGTCATAATCAAGATGACAAAGATCAGCATGATACTAAAGATCTACATGATAAATATATCGACATCTTTGGCATTGTTGTCAAAGAGGGAGAGATTACCTATACAGAGGAAAAAGTTAAGGGAGAGATTGCCTAGAAAGAGAGATTACCAAGAGGGAAAGATTACATTGAGGCTGAAGTTACTATTGAAAACATTGAAGTGATTATCTACTTAGAGGGAGTCTATAGATGATTAGACACAGATAATTACAGTGTGATTATAGACACGAAGGGAGAAATGTTTTACAGATAAGAATCAGAATGAAGCTAAAGACATTAATGAAGATTCGTTCATATCAAGGAACACAGGTGACTTTTTGGATTGTATGGTAACTATGCTTGTTAAATCATTGTTTTTATATTTTGTGTTGCCATCAATGCCAAAGAGAGAAATTGTTGGAAAGTGACATTGCAAGCAATTGTTATTTTGTCATTCTTGTCAAACCTTAACTGGTGAGACTATTGTTATCTGTTTGAGTACCATATCTATTGTTGATGAATAAGATTTAACAAGAAGACCAAGGGAATGGTTGAGTTAAGGCAAATAAAAGGGTACTTGATCAGTTGGCACTCTGGCAAAGTAATTAGTTGTTTATCTTTCAAAGACATTTTTCTGGTTGTTTTGTGTCGAGCAAGTTTGGCTTGTGCCAAGAAAAATTGCTTATGCCGAGCAAAGTTGTTTGTGCCAAGTGAAGTTGTTTGTGATGACCAATTTTGTTCAGTGCCGATCACCAATGAAATTGCTAAGTGGAAATAGTGATGTTGGCCAACTTACAGTAATTGGATTAATGATGAGATTTGAGATCTCTAGCTGACTTAGTTAATTTTATTGGGATATGTAATGTTAATTAAAGATTGATCCATGTCATTTAA
>MU227287.1:513840-529129 GCA_018584345.1 Thuja plicata
AATTTTATTGGGATATGTAATGTTAATTAAAGATTGATCCATGTCATTTAATGTATGGGTAACTATAATTAATGCATGGTTTCAAGATTTAATTAGAGACTACTTTGGAGAAGTAAATATAATGCAATGATGGAATGATCTGTTGGATCTGACCTAACCTAAGATCTACGATCTTGATTAAGTGGCAAAGATTTATCTGACCTAGACAGAGAGGTATATGATAACCTCAATGGGTTATTAAATATGTATGCAAGTGTGCTACTGAATGTGAAGTACATGTATGTATGCAAGAGGTTTTCATAGTTGATTTACTGATTGGCATGATCTAGAAGAGAAGGCTGAATGCAGAAGCAGAGAGTTGCATGTGTGATTGCTTGACAGATTTCCAAGCAGATAAAAAAATTGAAATGACAATGCAGGCCATCCAGTAAGTTAACATCAGAGCTGTAATTGGATTTGAATTTGCAAAGTAAGTTGTATGTATCAGATCACAACTGTTGATTACTTTCTAACCATTGTATCAGTTAAATCCTTTAACAAGGTTGACCTAACAGTCATTTGTATAAATCCTCTAACAAGGTGACATTTAGGTGGAATGTTCTAAGTCCTCTAACAAGGCCACTCCTGACAAGGTGATTAAATCCTTTAACTGGGTCACACCTAACAGTGTGTTCTTGTAACCTTTAACAGGGTTGGCTCCTCACAGAGCTCACTTTAGAAGAGTGAAAACTTGGTAGCATGTTACTGGTGGTTTTTCCCATATTGGTTTTCCATGTTAAATACTTGTGTCAACTTGTATGAATGCTTATGGTTTGTTTTACTATTATGTTTCTACAAGCTAATTACAATAGACAGTAAACTACATAATTTAAGTTGTTGACATATGCTACTACTGCCGAGTAGATCTGAAATATAGATATTTTTATTTTCTACATCTAGACCTAAGGATAACTGATTCACCCCTCCCCTCTTAGTTATTCTAAATTCATTCTAACATGTGTTTCCTTCAGATTAAAAGAAAATCATGCAACAATTCCAATAATGTGTGCTATATCAATTATGTTGTGAACAACATGCTACAATTTACCAATCATGGATTGGTAAAGAGTATTATCCACCTCTTGTGTTTCATCCTCTTTAGATAATTTACATCTAGTAACCATCAGTGCTCCAACAAGTTTGGAATCTTCCATACCAAAAGTTTTAAAAATCTCTTTGATATACTCAGCTTGTGTAATATAGATTCCTCAAGTAACCTTTTGTATCTGTAGACCTAGAAAGAACTTAATATCTTCTATCATTAACATCTCAAACTCTTTTCTCATTTCATCAGCAAATCCTTTACATAAAGTGTCATTGCCTCCAAAAATATTATCACCAAAAAAAATTTCAGCAATCAAAACTTTATTATCACTATCACATTTCATGTAAACATTACTGGTATCACTTGTTCTTTGAAATCCTATTTTGATTAGATAAGAGTGGAGTCTCTCATACCATGCTCGGGGTGCTTGTTTCAATCCATATAAATCTTTATGTAACTTACATACATTGTTTGTGTTCTCAATGAATCCTTCAGGTTTCTCAATGTATACTTCTTCTTCATGTATCTCATTAAGAAATGTGGACTTAACATCCATCTGATATACTTTGAATCCTTTGTAAGCATCATATGCTAGAATTATTCTAACTCCTTCCATTCTAGCAACAGGTGAAAAAGTCTCTCCATAGTCAATTTCTTCTTCTTGTGCATAACCTTTGCAAACCAATCTAGCTTTATTTCTTATAAATTCTCCATGCTCATTCAGTTTATTTCTAAAAATCCATTTAGTGCCAATAACATTTTTGTCTTTAGGCCTGGGTACTAAAGTCCATGTCTTGTTCTTCTCAATTTAATCATACTCTTCTTTGATAGCTTTCACCCAATCTTCATTATCTAGTGTTTCCTTAACTTTCTTTAGCCCAAATGAAGATATCAAACATGTATTGTCTATGGCCTTACTTCTGGTCATCACTCCAACTTCCTTATTTCCAATAATCTTGCTTGGTGAATGGTGCCTTCTCACATACTTTTCCAAAATAGGCTCGGTGGCTCTCGATTCTTCAATATCAACATTCACTTGTGGAACTTCTTGTTCATCTTCCTCCTTGGCAGGTGCTCTTGGTAAGGTTTTAGGGGAATCATGTTGTACATATACAAAATTTGCATAATCATCAGGTTCCTTATTACTGTCTTCGTCATTTCTTTCTACAAATTCATCAATTCTTAGATTTGCACTTTCCACCATTTTTTTAGTAACATTGTTCAAACATTTGTAAGCTTTACTCCTTGTAGAATACCCTAAGAATATCCCTTCATCTCCTTTTGAATATAACTTTCCTTCCTTAGAATCTTTCAGAATATAGAATTTGCTCCCAAAAAATTCAAAGTAACTAACATTAGGTTTGTGATCTTTCTTCATTTGTACTTGGTTCAATGTATAAATGGCAGTACTCACAACTTCCCTCTAGAAGTTTTGTGAAACTGCTTTTTCAATCATCAGTGTCCTAATCAACAATGGATCTGTTCCTTCTTTCAACAATCTCATTCTATTGTGGCATCCTCGGTGCTGACAACTATCTCTTAATTCCATTCTCATTACAAAATAACGTAAACTCATTAGAAGTAAACTCGCCTCCTTCGTCGGATCTCATACATTTGAAATGTCTTCCAGTTTCTTTTTCAACTCAGACCTTATACCACTTAAACATTTGAAATGGATCATATTTTTCTTTTAAAAACATTACAGACATCATTCTTGAATAATCATCCACAAATAAATAAAATATCTATCTCCATAATAACTTTGACTTCTCATTGGTCCACATAAATCAGTATGAACTAAATCTAAAATTCCTTGTGTAACATAAGTCTTGCTTGCAAAACTAGATTTAGTCATCTTACCCATCTAACATTCTCTGCACATAGCATTCTCTAGTTTTTCAAGTCTCAGTAGTCCTCTTACGCTACTCTTCTTACTCACTTTGATTAAGTTGTCAAAAATAACATGACAAAGCCTTATGTGCCATAACCAAACATCTTCAACTTTAGCAAATAGGCAACTCTTCATAGAAGCATCAAGATAAAATAAATTACCTTTAGATTGTTGTCAAGTATAGAAATTATATTACTCTTCTCATCAAATACTTTCACTATTGCATATTGAAATTCCATTCGGTGACATGTATTATTTAGTTGTGCAACACTCAACAGATTATACTTTAATTCTTCAACCCAACAAATATCATCACATTTTGTGTTATTCAGTAGAATTATAGATCATTTTCCTTTCATAGGATATGGATCATCATTACCAAATCTAACATAACCTCCACCATGTTTTCCCAAGGAAATAAACTTAAGTGTGTCACCAGTCATGTGATGTGAATGACCACTATCTATGCTCTAGGTTCTTCTTCATCAGAATCATCTTTTACAAAAACATAAACAACTTATTTATCCTCATTACTCTCAAGAGAATCATCATCACTTAGTCCTTCATTAGCAATATAATAAGATTTCTTACCTTTATTTTTATAGTCTATGTATCTCCTGAATCTATTTTTTCTCTTGTCCTTATCTCTGTTATCTCTCTTTTCTTCCTTATCATTCTCTAGATAGTAAGATGCAAAGTGACCAACTTTATCACAATTAAAACATTTCAAGGGTGACTTACCTCAGTATTTTCCTTTGCCTCTTTGTAGCCTTCTAGCCAACAAAGCTTCAAATTCTCTTTCATTCTCATCACATTCAGTAAATAACTCTTCAAGTCCTTTCGTGCAACTATAAAATTTCTCACTAGCACTGCTCAAGTAACCATCTCTAGCAACACCTTCCCTAGCCTTTCCAATCTTTAAAGTAAACTTAAATTTGGATTCAATCTTAGAAGTAGCAGGCATACTATTGTCAAAATTATTTAGCTCAAATGAAGTTAACTTACAAATAGTGGCATCCAATGAAACATTCATCTGAGGTATATATCTCAGCTCTTGTATAGCAAATACATGAATAGCATAACTCAGTAGCAGAGTTCTCAACATTTTTCTTGTAACATCATACTATGTTATGATACCACCACCTCTGCTGATAAAATTAATAGTCTCTTTAAGTCTTGTACTATATTGAATTATGTTCTCTCCTTCCTTCATCCTCATAGACTCAAAATTTCCTCTAAAGTTTTCTTCTTTAGCCTTTTGAACATTTTTATCTCCACCATAGGTCAAAACAATCTTATCCCACATCTATTTCACAGTAGTACAACCATCAAGCTCATCATATTCCTGGTCTATAAGTGTAGAAGCAATCTCAATCATAACTTGTGTGTGTTCATGTTTCTGTCTCTGCTCACTAATAGTCAAAGGTGCAGTAGTCAGTGCTACATATTCATTCTCAAGATAGTAAAGTGCATACTCTCCTACTCTAGACACATGCAACCTCATTCTAGTTTTTCATGTAGATAAATTATCCCTATTTAGCTTTCATCCTTCTCTCTTATACATCTTTAGATCTTATCTCAATTCCTTTAAACTTATCACTTCAGAGTAACAATGCTCTGATACCAATTGTTGGGCCCATTGAGAGGGGGTTGAATCAATCAAATCAAAACTTAAACACTTAAAACTAAAATCACTGATTCACTTGGTAAATATTGAATGTAGAAAATAACCAATTCACCAAATAATATAAGCAGAAATCAACCATTCAAACATAAAAACATCATATTAACCATGTAAACATAAGATATAACTCATTGAAAAATGGTTTAATGAGGAAACACAATTTGGGAAAAACATCTATGGGAATTGTAACCCACAATAAAAATGTACCCTTCTGAAGTACATTCAGTTAAGAACTTATCCTATTAAAGATTACAAACACATTTGATAAATGTGGCCTTGTTAGGGGATTTACCTTAGATCTATTAAGATCTTCACCTTGTTAGGAGTGGCCTTGTTAGAGGTCTTCAAACACTCTTTTGGAATGTCACGTAAGTCTAGGTTTTACAAATAAGACAATTAAATCCACTTTGTTAAGATATTTCTATGTTACACATATTAATAAGAAATAGTAAACTTTGATCTATAAAAATATCAACTCACTATGCTTCAATCAGATCCTTTATGCTCAATTGAATACAAACATCTCATACTTCATTGATCTCTTTCTCAGACTATAGATTCTTCAATATGTTTTTCTTTGTTCTACTCGGTAAATGTTGGTCTTCAGCTTCTTTCCTTCTCTTTTTAATTCGCTAGTAGCCTTACACTGTGTGTAATTCTCATTCCTTATATAGACATAATTTTTCCTCGTAATCTCCTTAATTTAATTTTCCTTTGTTTGCGCTCAACCGTTCGATCATCTTCTTCATATTTCTCAACTCGGTAAACCATATCACTTTTACCTCAGAACTTGTAAATTTTCTTGGAACTTTCATTTTTATGTTTAACCACTTGATCTTCACCTTAGATCTTCTCATTGAGTTTTCTTATTCATAGATCTTGTAACAAACTTCATTTAATTCATTTCCTCATCCATCTCATCATCGCTTTGCATTAAATTTTATTTCATCATCATTTAATATCAGTATACTATACTCGGTAAAACTTGCTTTACAACTCGGTAACAGACTTCTTCACTACTCGGTGTCTAACTCATTCGTGGTGCTCGGTGCTCAGTAGCTGTAACTGACTCACATAACATTCTATTGACTGACTTAGTCTAGCTCAGTAAAGTATCTCTTTCATTCATAACTTTAATTAATTGTAGTTCCCAACTTGATCAATCAAATGTACTAATTTGATAACATCAAATATATAGAAGAAAACAACTATATCATCATTACTTCATCATTGTCTGATCTGTGTTTGTCACCCATTTAAATTCTCCTCTTAAGATATGGTAACACAATAAAAATCAATTAATCAATTGCTTGACATCAATGACAAAACAACAACTGATCAAACTATTTCTATAATCAAGATACTCAGTATCACTCAGTCTTCATCATCTCCATCAGATATTCATCGATTAATCAACAATATCCCTCTTTGGAATTGATGGAAACCACTATAACAGTGTTATAGTGATTGATGATGGCAACTCTCAAATATATAATTATACTCCCTCTGAGTTGATATATTTGTTTCCACTTTGATATTTCTAATATGAATCTCCCTCTTGGATAAATCTTCTATTTTATGTAACATACATTTTGAATCTCCTTGATGAGTAAATATTAGCAATTCATTCTTCTCCCTCAATAGCTCTCTTTAGATAAATGTCATCAATTCATTATTCTCCCTCTTTGACAACAATTCCAAAAAGTCATACTTCTGAAACTTGTTCTAGTAGTGAATTATACCTGACATGTACTCATAAGATATTACATACAAAAATCTTTTCACAACTTCAGGAATCACCTAAATTGTGTCATACCAACATCAATTCAGAAATAGATATTCTAATGAAATATAGGATTGATGCAGTATGCATCATGCTCTTTAGTGAACATTGGATGGAGGCATAACCCCTAATTTACCTCTTAGATACTCAAAAGCATCTTTATGTAGTGGATTTGTAAATATATCAACCAATTATTCCTTTGAATTCACATATTCCAGTTTCACATTTTTCTCTTGAACTTGTTCTCTCAAGTAGTGATACTTGAGAGAAATGTGCTTGGTCTTTGAATGCGTAACTGGGTTCTTTGGTATATTAATAGCACTTGTATTATCACAAAAAAAATAGCTACTAGATCTGTGATCTCCTCTTGAATACCTTCAAGTAATTACATAATCCATACTGTATTTGCACATTTCATAGCAGCAACAACATATTCAACCGAGGTAGTACACTGTGAAATACAACTTTGTTTCTTGCTCAGCCATGTAACCAATATTTCACCTAGAAAGAATGCGCCTCCACTTGTACCTTTATGTCATCAACATTTCCAACCCAATCTACATGAGTGTATACTTGCAGATCAAAAGTACCTCCTTTATTTTATAATAAACCAAACTCTTTTGTGCCTTTCAGGTATCTCAAAATTTTTTTTACTATAGACATATGTGTTTCCAACAATGTGTGCTATATCAGGTCTATTGTGTACAATATACTACAATTTACCAATCATGGATTGACAAAGAGTATTATCCGCCTCTTGCGTTTCATCCTCTTTAGAAAATTTACCTCCAGTATCAGTGTTCCAACAGGTTTGGAATCTTCCATAGAATTTTTTTTAAGAATCTCTTTGATATACTTGGCTTGTGTAATATAGATTGCTCTAGTAACTTGTTGTATCTGTAGACCTAGAAATAACTTAATCTCTCTGATCATTGACATCTCAAACTCTTTTCTCATTTCATCAACAAATCCTTTACATAAAGTATCATTGCCTCCAAAAATAATATCATCAACAAAAATTTCAGCAATCAAAACTTTATTATCACTGTCACATTTCAAGTAAACATTACTGGTATGACTTGTTCTTTGAAATCTTATTTTGATTAGATAAGATTGTAGTCTCTCATGCCATGCTCAGGGTGCTTATTTCAATCCATATAAAGCTTTATGTAACTTACATACCTTGTTCTTGTTTGTGTTCTCAATTAATCCTTCAGGTTGCTCAGTGTATACTTCTTCTTCAAGTATCCCATTAAGAAATACAGACTTAACATCCATGTGATATACTTTGAATCCTTTGTAAGTAGCATATACTAGAAGTATTATAACTCCTTCCAGTCTAGCAAAAGGTGCAAAAGTCTCTCCATAGTCAATTTCTTCTTCTTGTGCATAACCTTTACAAACCACTCTAGCTTTATTTTTGATAACTTCTCCATACTCATTCAGTTTGTTTCTAAACATCCATTTAGCACCAATAACATTTTTTTCTTTAGGCCTAGGTACTAGAGTCCATGTCTTGTTCTTCTTAATTGTATCATACTCTTCTTTCATAGCTTTCATCCAATCTTTATTATCTAGTGATTCCTTAACTTTCTTTGGGTCAAATGAAGATTTCAAAGATGTATTTTATCTTTCCTTGCTTCTATTCATCACCCCAGCTTCCTTATTTCTAATAATCTTGCCCACAGAATGGTGCCTTCTCACATACTTTGACAAAATTAGCTTGGTAGCTCTCAGTTCTTCAATATAAACATTCGGCTGTGGAACTTATTTTTCATCTTCCTCCTTGGTAGGTGCTCTTGGTAAGGTTTTAGGGGAATCATGTTGTACATGTACAAACTTCTCATAATCATCAAGTTCCTTCTTACTTTCTTCATCATTTATTTTTGCAAATTCATCGATTCTTACATTTGCACTTTCCACCAATTTTTTAGTAACCTTGTTCGAACATTTGTAAGCTTTGCTCCTTGTAGAATATCCTAAGAATATCTCTTTATCTCCTTTTGAACTAAACTTGCCTTCTCTAGAATCTTTCAAAATATAGCATTTGCTCCCAAAAATTTTAAAGTAACTAACATTAGGTTTGTGATCATACCATATTTTATAAGGTGTCTTACTGGTACCTTCCTTCATTTATACTCGGTTTAGTACTCACAGCTTTCCTCCAGAAGTTCTATGAAACTCGTTTTTCAATCATCACTGTCCTAGCACAATAAAAAATGGATTTGTTCCTTCTTTCAACAATCTCATTCTGTTGTAGTGTCTTCGGTGCTTACAACTATCTCTTAATTCCATTCTCATTACAAAACAATGTAAACTCATCAAAAGTAAACTCACCTCCCCTATCGGATCTCAGACATTTCAATTGTCTTCCATTTTCTTTTTCAACTCGGGCCTTATACCACTTAAACAATGAAATGCATCATATATTATTCTTTTAAAAACATTACAGACATCATTCTTGAATAATCATCCACAAATAAAATAAAATATTTGTCTCCATAATAACTTTGAGTTCTCATTGGTCCACATAAATCAATATGAACTAAATCCAAAATTCCTTGTGTAACATAAGTCTTTCTTGCAAAACTAGATTCATTCATCTTACCCATCTGACATTCTCTGCATAGAGCATTCTATGGTTTTTCAAGTTTCGATAGTCCTCTTACTCTACTCTTCTTACTCACTTTGATTAAGTTGTCAAAATTAACATGACAAAGCCTTATGTTCCATAACCAAACATCTTCAACTTTATCAAATAGGAAACTCTTCATAGAAGCATCAAGATAAAATAAAACACCTTTATATATTTCTGCAGTAGCAATTAGATTACTCTTCTCATCAAATACTTTCACTCTTCCATATTTAAATTTGATTCGGTGACATGTATTATTTAGTTGTGCAACACTCAACAAATTATACTTTAATCCTTCAACCCAATAAACATCATCACATTTCATTATATTCAGTATAATTATAGATCATTTTCCTTTCACACGATATGGAGCATCATTACCAAATCTAACATAACCTCCACCATGATTTTCCAACGGAAAAAACTTAAGTGTGTCACCAGTCATGTGATGTGAACAAACACTATCTATAATCCATGTTTCATTCTTACTTACTTGTGATATTAGGGATCTAGGTTATTCTTCATCAGAATCATCTTTTATAGAAACATAAACAAATTCTTTCTCCTTATTACTCTCAAGAGAATCATCATCACTTAGTCCTTCATTAGCAATATAATAAGATTTCTTACCTTTTTTGTAGTCTTTGTATCTCCCAAATTTATTTCCTCTCTTGTCCTTATCTTTGTTATCTCTCTTTTCTTCCTTATCATTCTCTAGACAGTTAGATGCAAAGTGACCAACTTTATCACAATTAAAACATTTCAAGGGTAACTTACCTCAATATTTGTCTTTGCCTCTGTGTAGCCTTCTAGCCAACAAAGCTTCAAATTCTCTTTCATTCTCATCACATTCAGTAAATAACACTTCAAGTCCTTCAGTGCAACTATAAAATTTCTCACTAGCACTGATCAAGTAACCATCTCTAGCAGCAGCTTCCCTAGCCTCTCCAATCTTTAAAGTAGACTTAAATGTGGATTCAATCTTAGAAGTTCCAGGAATACTATTGTCAAAATCATTTAGCTCAAATGCAGTTAACTTACCAATAGTAGCATCCAGTGAAACATTCATCTGGGGTATAGATCTCAACTTTTGTATAGCAGATACATGAATATCATAACTCGATAGCAGAGTTCTCAACATTTTTCTTGTTACATCATCCTCTTTTATGATACCACTAACTCCTCTGATACAATTAACAGTCTCCTTAAGTATTTTACTATAGTGAATTATGTTCTCTCCTTCCTTCATCCTCATAGAGTCAAATTTTCCTCTCAAGCTTTCTGCTTTAGCCTTCTGAACATGTTGATCTCCACCATAGGTTAAAACAATCTTATCCCACATCTGTTTCACAGTAGTACAACCATCAAGCTCATCATATTCTTGATCAGTAAGTGTAGAAGCAATCTCAATCATAACTTGTGTGTGTTCACATTTTTTTCTTTGCTCACTGATAGTCAAAGGTGCAGTAGTCGATGCTACATATCCTTTCTCAAGATAGTAAAGTGCATACTCTCCTACTCTAGACACATGCAACTTCATTCTACTTTTCCATGTAGAGAAATGATCCCTATTCAGCTTTGGTGCTTCCCTCTTATACATCTTTAGATCTTAACTCAAGTCCTTTAAACTTATTGCTTCAGAGTAACAATGCTATGATACCAATTGTTGGTCCCACTAAGAGGGGGGTGAATCAAACAAATCAAAACTTAAACACTTAACTGAACTCACTGTTTCACTCAGTAAATACTAAATATAGTAAATAACCAATTCACCAAATAACATAAGCAACAATCATTCAAACTTAGCAACATAAGATTAACCATGTAAACATATGATATAACTCATTGACACATGATTTAACAAGGAAACCCAATTTGGGAAAAACCTCTATGGGAATTATAACCCACAATAAAAATGTACCCTTCTGAAGTACGCTCGGTTAAGAAGTTATCTTGTTAAAGATTACAAACACATTTGCTAGATGTGACCCTATTAGGGGATTTAACTTAGATCTATTAAGATCTTCACCCTGTTAGGAGTGGCCTTGTTAGAGGTCGTCAAACACTCTTTTGGAATGTCACCTAAGTCTAGGTTTTACAAATAGGATAATTAAATCCACTCAGTTAAGATATTTCTCTCTTACTATTCAGGATTAGAATTGTCACCCTAACTCAGGCATTAGGACTACATGACAATGCTATCCTAACAATGGAAACCTTCTCTAGTTGTGGGTGGACTATGATTGAGAAGGAGTCTCCAGATTCTAGGCTGGTTCCTGTATGATATGGAATATCACCTCCTGGTTTGTAACTTAATGGGAAAAGGGAAGAAGGATTTAAAACTAAAAGGGAAATGGGGTGATACACCAAAAATGAAATCAGACTTTATTTGGAAAAAATAATGCAGTAATCCTAACTCATATACCACATTTTGATACTTCAAATTTCTGATCAACATATAGGTTAAAAGACTTGGCTACTAGGGTATAGACCATAAATAACTTAATCAGTCAACAAACATACATATTCTTCATGAGGTCTAGATCTTGTCCACGTAGAGGAGGAATAATAAACATTCACTTCTCCTAGCTACCAAAATGAATAACACTTATGAAGAAAGATGAAACAGGATTCTAAAATCAAAACTCAAAAGCATATAGGAAAAATAGATCATCTGCTTTATTATCCACCAAAAATTTGAAGAGTAGGTTACAAATAGTATCTCCAAGGCATCAAGGAACAATGAATTCACTTTGAGCCTTTTCTCCAAGATTTGCAACTCAATGGATACAAAATGCATGAAAAAGTGATATAGGAACAAAATAGTTCACTAAAACCTCCTCTCCCTTCATTATGAACTCTAACTATGAAGTACAAGTCCATCTATATAACCCAAATGGCTAACCTCAAAAATGACATCTCCCTCCAAAACTCTCCTCCAAAACATAAAGATCATCCTGATTCTTAGGCCAGAATCATGCCTAAAACTTAGCTTCCAGTCAAGCCCCCCTCCAAAAGACATATCCCTAAATTTGAGGCATGATTAGTGCCCTAAAGGCTAATTTTGAAAATGAGACTCCTAAAGTTGGCATTTTAAAATATTTTTACCCTTTTTACATTATGTCACCAATCTATTACAAAAAGCATACAAAAACCATTTAAAATTTAAGCCAAAGTATAAAACCCTATCTAAAACATAAAGAACCTAATTCACACATAAACCCAACACCATGGAAAAACAACCCTAACTTCATATGAAAAGATGACACTAAGGTTTAAGCTAACTCTAACCCCATCATAGCTAATACAATGCAAAAAATATCTCTTCATTTTTACTTTGATGGATTCCAAAACCCTATCCATCTTGACATAGGCATTGTCGCATTTCATTTTGAAGTCTATCTTGTGGAGAAAATCTAGGGTTTCTTGTTGTTGGATGCTGCTATGTTGTTGTTCTGCATTCATTATTGGGTTATGTATGTTTGATGCTCAAGCTGGAAGTCTGTAAACAGTGAGTTATCAGGCCATAATGTATGGCGCACTACATATATTCTTATAAAGCTTTCTTTTAAAACTCGGGATCTTTATGCATGAACTGTTCTGGAGTAAACTATCTGTAACATGCCATAAATATGGTGTTATCTGTAGAGCCTTCAAATGCTTGCTGGGGTTTTGTTACCATGACACATGGCATTGTCTATGTATATTTTTAAGCAGTTTAGAGTTTCATGTTTTGCATAAAAATCAAGCTCCACCTCTGAACTTTGCATGATGTCACTATATTTGGGTTTTATCTACTTTTGAGCATGAATCTTGGGCTTGACTGGAGTGCCACGGGCTTCTCTCTATTGTTGGTGTTAAATGCCATCACATATGGCATGATTCTGGGCGTGGGTCTTTGGCTAGATTACACACTATCATGCCATAAATGATGGCGCTATCCTCTACCAAACTTGGGCCTGTGACTGTAGATAGACTCGGACTATATTCAGGAAGTTGGCCTCCACTGCATAAACACTACAGATAAGTCACCATGCTACCATATTATCACTATATCTTCTTTTATTTGAATATGTAGTTTATATTCCATATTTCAAAATGCTTGAGTTATGGGGTCTTTTCGTGCTATGCCACCATGATTCCTGCAATGATATTTGAGTTCTTTTATTGTTTTATGAGCTTAATATGCATCATGTATATTGCTGCTTTATTTTCATGATTTTATTTTAGGCTTCACCATTATCTTTCTCTAAGTTGTCTCTGTGTCTTTTAAGAGTCGAGCTCGGGCTTTAGAGCTCTATCACTGGCTTATGGTTTAGTGACTTGCGGCTGTTGAAAGCTTTTATCCTTTGTTATTTTCATGCACCAGTCTTGACACTCTTGTGTTATATAACTATGATGCTTGAGCACGCAAAAATAATGCTTGGTTCTTGTATTGTACTATTTGAATCTGAGATCACTGTAACTTTCTTTTGTCTTCTGCATAGATCTTAAACAATAGCCAGCATATTTTATTCTGTCAGTTAAGTTGTAGCTCCCTATGGCCTTTGAAGATACATTTGAGAGAACGTTTATGCTTCTTGGGCTTTCCTTCAAGATTCATTGTGATTGTAAAAATGAACTTTAATCAATTTGATGTAGCAACACTCCCCTAAAATACAACATGTCTGTCATTATATACCTGGCTGCATATTTTTAGGTTGTATCATTCTTATAATGAGCACCAAAATATATGAATGCAAACTATTTTGATATTCTGTTTATCAATGATTTAGTTATGACAAGAATTATAGCATATATTTTCACTTTCAGCAATGAAATCTGTTTATGGGGTTCAAGCACGGGCTCATGACACCCATAAACAGATTTATGTAACCTTAATCTTGATATTTAGCATAAATTCAGAAAATGAACAATATCTAAATAGCACACCATTCTGTGAACATCATAATGAAAAGCTCACTGCATCCCTTTTGATTCTTGACTGTGACAAATACCAATCTGCTTTTGAATAATACACCACTTTGAATAGCTCAAAAAACATCAAAACAAACGCATTATGTTAGTGAACATGACCTAGTGGTCAATTTTGTGCATCAATTAGACCACTGTTGTGCTCACTAACCTAATGTTGTACTGCTTCCTTTTAACAGTGCTTTTCTTTTTATGTGCATACACACTCTGTTATTGTGTTGAATACCAGAAATATATGCAGCTATGAAAGAATTTGGATATTGTATGATGTTTTCATTATTTTGCATTGCTTAGATCCTAATTGGATCTAACACATTTTTAACCATGATGCAGGACAACCCCTAAAGACCTAGAACCAGATAGATGCAGACTCAGACAAAGGACTAAAGGACTTGGACCAGACATGACATCCAGCTCCTGATATGCAGATGACACTTCAAGGCAATGCAAAGGATCTACTCATACTCTATCTCATCTTTCTATTCTGCCTTTGTATTCTCTTTATTGATTTGAAATATGAAAAATGAAAGAACATTTGTAAATTACATTCGGTATGAATGCACAATGTAATGATCAATTATGAATTTGGCTATTTTGACATGTGATCAATACTTAGAGTACAATTTAAAATTTTGATATTGAATGCAATAACAAAAATGTTGATCCACATCACCTAAAAGACACTGTTAAATGAAAGTACCTTAATGCACCCTTTTCCTATTTGTCTATTATTCTGCATGATGAAAAATTTGGGTAACAATTTTGGTGACCTCTAATGGATGTCTGCCTGCTTGACATTGGGACCAGTAGCCTAAAACATTCCATTGGGCATTGAGTCTATTTTTCACCTATGGAAACCCTCAACCTAATCTTTGATTACAAGAAAACCATTTCCCAATGATTGAGGGTATGTTTATGATTTGTGGTAGTGAAGCAAAAATTCATTACCACAAATTGTAGATGTATCCTTGATCACTGAGGAATGATTTCCTTGTGTTTGCAGATTTGGATAGCAACCTTGGAAGACCTTGCAAACTTGAAGACTTATTGAAAAAAAAAAAAAACTAAAACTAAAACTAACCTAACTATGCTTGAAAGCACTTAGGGAAATTGGGAAACTAACCTAACCTATCCTAAATAGCCACAAATCCTGGTTAAACAAAACCATTCACTGATTGTGAAAAATAACTTCCCATCCTTTTAAGCTCACAATAATCCACATGCTTCTGGAAAGCTAT
>MU227287.1:534270-576586 GCA_018584345.1 Thuja plicata
AAAATTTTGATATTGAATGCAATAACAAAAATGTTGATCCACATCACCTGAAAGACACTGTTAAATGAAAGCACCTTAATGCACCCTTTTCCTATTTGTCTATTATTCTGCATGATGAAAAATTTGGTTAACACTTACAAATATTAATAAACAACAATAAACTTTGATCTGTGAAAATAGCAACTCGCTATTCTTGAATTAGATCCTTTATGCTCAATTGAATATTGGCATCTCATACTCTATTGATCTCTTTCTCAGACTGTAGATTCTTCAATCTATATTTCTCTGTTATGCTCGATAAATGTTGTTCTTCAGCTTCTTTCCTTCTCTTTTTAATTCTTCAGTAGAATTACATTGTGTGTAATTCTCATTCCTTATATAGACATACTTTTGCCTCTTAATCTCCTTAATTTGATTTTCCTTCATTTGCGCTCAACTGTTCGATCATCTTCTTCATATTTCTTAGCTCGGCAAACCATATCACTTTTACCTCAAAACTTGTAACTTTTCTTGGAACTTTCATATTTATGTTTAACCACTTTATCTTCTCCTTAGATCTTCTCATTGGATTTTCTCATTCGTATATCTTTTAACAAACTTCATTTAATTCATTTTCTCATCCATCTCATCATCGCTTTGCATTAAATTCAATTTCATCATCATTTAATATCAATATACTGTACTTGATAAAACTTTCTTTGCAACTCGGTAACTGACTTCTTCACTGCTCGGTGTATAACTCATTCTTCGTGCTCGGTGCTCAATAAATATAACTGACTCACATAACATTCTACCGACTGACTTAGTCTAGCTCGGTAAAGTATCTCTTTCAGTCATAACTTTAATTTATTGTAGTTCCCGACTTGATCAATCAAATGAACCAATTTGATAACATCAAATATATGGTAGAAAACAACTATATCATCATTACTTCATCATTGTTTGATCTGTATTTGTCACTCATTTAACTTCTCTCTTTAAGATATGGTAACACAATAAAAATCAATTAATCAATTTCTTGACATCAATGACAAAACAACAACTGATCTAACCATTTCTACAATCATGATACTTTGTATTCATCATCTCCATCAGATATTTATCAGTTAATCAACAACCCCAAGTACCCTCTTCCCAGGAATAGGACACCCTACATGGCCTCTTCCTTGCAAAAGAATCTCAAATTGAAATCTTAGGTCAATGGTGTTTTTGGTTTCCATTTTTTGTACATGTACAAAGCTATCTATTCTATATTAATTTGTGTACACAGTAAGTCATTCATTTCCTCCATTTTGTCTTTATTCCTATATCTCCCCATCAATTCTCCATATTAGTGAAGGAACTAAGATACACATTCAACGTTTGGACCTCCCTAAGCCTATTGGGTTACCTCTCCTTCCTAATTTGCAATAGGAAATGAGGAATCCATCTTATATCCTTTCATTTTTCTTATTGTACATTTTGGTGAATCTGACGCGTGACATTTCCATTTTTATTTGGTGTCTAGATCTCATGTATTGCATTCTTAGATCTAATTTTGGAATCCTTCATTTTTATCATGGAGTTTACCAAGTTAGATTGAGGTGTGATATCTCATGTTGTTACATTTCTGGTTACCTCTCTTTATAAATCATATGGAGTGGATATTACTTTCTTGCATTTCATGATGTTTTTATTCCTTCATGGTGTTCTTGCATATGAAATTATGAGACTTTCAAGTTTCCTTTCTCCTTGAAAATCATTTTTGAAAACTTTTATCCAAATTGTATGTAATTTTCTCATCAGATTTTTAACAAAATACATGGAATATGTTAATCACATAAGGGTCTTCATTGAAAATGATGAGCCTAACAATGACATAAGTGACCTTAATCCTTCTCCTAGGGTGTCTATTAATCATGAAGATAGAGATCATGCTCCTAATAATCTAATATTGGTGAGACCTAGATCCTCTCCTCCTAAACCCACCTTAATGGATGAATTTAAGGAACCTAGTTTATGGACTTCTATAGATTGTCTAATATGTTCTTCTTTTTATTAAAGTTTTTTTCATAATCTTGAAGTTATAAATTTCCTTAATTAGACATGAAGATTTTGATAAACCTTCTTCTTATTCTCCACCTAAAGAAGATGAGAATAGTGATAAGAATCCTGATCCCCCTAAAGAGAATACTTCCCTTCTTATTCCTCATTATAATAACTTTCCATAAAGATCAAGATGAATGCCCTTCTCCTTCTACATTAGAAGCTAATTACAATGTGGGTTATGACATTACTTCTCAACAAGATTATAGTGGACGAGGTCTTGGTAGTAATGAAAAAAGTATTAAAGTCCTTATAGATCCTCCTACACAAGTCACTAGATATGTTCTAGGATTTATATCTAAAGACATCACTTTTCCTTATTCTTCCAATCCTATTCATTCTTCTTAATCCCAGAAAATACCTCCCCTAGAAATTCTTTTACAACACCTTTCATTGCTACACCTCCTATTGATAATCGTTTGGCTTTGGATATGAGAATATTTTGGAGACTTAAATATGATACTAAAATTCATTTTCATTTTAAACATTTTCCAAAGAATCAAAGATCTCATAATGGGGATTTTTATTATCTTTTTCATCGTAGCAATAAACATTCTCTTGTTGATTGCATTGAGTTTAGACAATTTGTTCAAGATCTAGAAGATAGATCTCATTATTTTCTTAACAAAAAATCTTATACTTTTTTCTTGATATCAAAAATATACCTTAGCACTTTTATTTCCTATTATGTTGTTGTTCATCATGTAATCTTAGTAGCTTACTTCATTGGGGGCTCTTTATTTTGCATGATGAGAAACATAATAGGTCCTTTCCCATACCCTTCCACTTGAGGGGCAAGGTCTCTCTACCTCGTTCATTCTCCTTCTAAAGGATCCATTATCTCTTTTTCGGTTGAATCTCTTACACTACGATGTCCTTTAATGCATGGACTTGTTTGTTAACGATATTTATCTTTAGGGGGTTGATATTCTTATTTACAACCTCTTCCTTGCTTCAAAGAGTACATCTCTTATAGTTGATTTTCAATTGTGTTTGTTTTTATTTCTTTCTCATTTCAAACCATTTTTCCTTTGTGGACTTGCATCTTTTATAATGGTACTTTCTTTCTAGCATAACATCCTTTCTTTCGTGCAATGATTTTTTTATTTATTTTTTAACAATATTTTTCATGCTTCAAAGAACATGTCTACTATAAATGATCCTTCACTTAGGGACTATATGGTGTTTTTCTTTCTTTTTAAAAATATCCATTATCTCTTTATTATTTGTATTAATTATAATGTGATGTCCTCCCTTGCATGGACTAGCTTTGTTCTAAGATCTATCTCTTTTCTAGAGATTGATGTCTTTGTTTATGGCCTCTTCTTTTCTTGGAAGTGTACCTCTATTACACTTGATCATTAGCTCAGTATGCATAATGTGTTACCTTTTCTCTTGCCTCTATTATACCCCCTATCCCTCATTGGTGTACGTGCAACCCCTCCCATTTTGAATTGTTTGTGTAGTCTTTTGCCTTCCAAAGCCCATAACTTTTTCCACACACCTCCATTTTCTAATTTGTTTGTTGTGTTGGGATCCTGGTCATTTTGTCAACAAATTGAGACCTCCACCATATTTTTTGTTCAATTTTTTCAGGGGGAAACATATCACCTACTTGCTACCACGATCTCGCTAGGGCATAACGGGGCATAATTTTTGCTAATTAATTTTTGAAATAATGCCCAAAAATATATTGTCTTAAAGAGGGGCAAAATATAGCACCTAAAATTGTCTCATCGCATGTGCGCGATATTAACATTAATTTTTATCTTAATTAATTAAATAATCTTAATTATTTAATTGATTTGTGTCATTCTTCCAATTAAATTTCAAATTCATCTTTTCGCTCCAAAATTAATAACTAGATGATTTTAAATAATTATTTAACGTCCACTTCATTAATCTTTCAATTCTCATATAGTTCCATCTATAAAATCTTCTTAATATTAATTAAATGATTTTACTATTTAATTAATGTTTTTTCTCCAACTTTAATTGAATAATTCTTATTTTTAATTAAACTAACATTTCTCATTCTTGTCATCACAATTAAATAGTTATTTAATTCATTAATTATGTCTTCCATAATTGAATGAAATAATTATTTTATTTAATTATTCCACTTCCACAATGTCAACTAAGTCTTCTTAAAATAAATAAATTATACAATTTATTTATTCCAAATCATGCACAATTAAATTAATTTTGAATTTATTTAATAATAATTATTGTAGTTCCACCTCTATGAATAATACTGACTTTTAGTCTAACTAGTCAATCAAATTAGTTTTCTCTCTAATCAATTCAGCTCACTAGTCAATCAATTACCTGACTAATATATCTAATTAGTCCTCTAATCAATCTAATCAGTCTTTTATTTAATCTATTTAGTCTTCCAATTAATCAACTCTATTAAGTAGCCAGTTTGTTGGAAATATATTAAGGCTAGGTGATTGAGAGGGGGTGGTGAATCAGGAACCAATAAAACTTATTCTCTTTTATCATTTATTAGATTGTCTAAACTGATTGCATGCATAGAACAGAATGTATTAAACATCCATAACACTTAACACAATATTTGGTTATCCAGAAACCTTCCAAATAGAAAGTAAAAGTGGGGTGGGGATGGTACCCACAAGATTTAGTGGTGCAGTAATAAATTTGGCCCATTAAGGCTTACAATTGATCACTTCTGATGGCCTGCCCTGTTAGGAGCAATAAGGACTATTAGGTCCACCTTGTGAAAGGATTTTTACAATACAATAAAGTATGCAACTCTGTAAGGATATTTGATATGGACGGTTAAGTCCACCTAGTTAAAGGATTTTTTTGATACACCTATTAGGATGAACATGTGGATGATCTTCTCTGCAACTCTAATTTTTTGAATAAGATCCTTTGAAATAATACTTATCACCTTACTATGATAGATAAGTCTCTGATGTTCCTTTTAGACTGTTGTAGCATGTTCAGGCTTAGAATTGTCACCCTAACTTAGGCATTAGGGTTGCACGACAATTCTATCCTAACAATGGAAACTTCCTCTAGCTGTGGGTGAACTATGGATGAGGAAGAGTCTCCAAATTCTAGGCCGGTTCCTATCAAATATGGAATATCACCACCTGATTGATAACTTAATTGGGAAAATGGAAGAAGGAAACTTCTGAAAACAAAAACTGGATAGGGGTGATACACCAAAAATGAATTCAGACTTTTGATGAAAAAGATAAAATAGTAACTCCAACTCATATATCAAAGGCTTGACACTTCAAATCTATAATCAACATATAGGCTAAACTAATTTCAATATTAGGGTTAAACCACAAATATCTCAAATGGTCAACAAACATACGTTTTCCACACAAGGTTTTAAATAATTGATCACTTTAAGAAGGAATATAGATGCATTCTCTTCTCTTGGATAACAATGGAAATAACACTTGCAAAGAAAGATGAAAATAGGGTCATAGAATCAAAACTCCAAATATATGAACCAATGAAAACATATGCTTTATTCTACACCAAAATCTGACAAAAATGTGGTTACAAACATGAATCCAAGGCAAAAAAGAACAATAAGCTCACTTTGCCTTATTTCAAAATCTACAACTTCAACGGATACAAAATGCATAAAAATGCTATAGGAATCATAAATTCACTAACAGCTCTCTCTCCACAATCTTGACCCCCCTTTACTGTGAAGCAAAAGCCTTCACTATATAGCCAACATGGCTTATTTCAAAAATATTTACCCCCCCAAAAAAAAAAATCCTTCCACAAGATTAGATCTCCTAAACTATAGGGCCAAATTAGCACCCTAAATCAAACCCTAAGTTTTAGCCTCTATAAAGTTGATAAATGAAAATATATCTAATTACATATCTTATCAACTCTTAAAAAATTTCTCAAAAGAAAAAACCGAATACATATTCTCCCAATGCAAATACTGCAACCCTAACATAACCTGATTACACAAAGGTTTGAACTCTGCTGACACCATACTCCAGCAGTTAGTGTAACTGTAGTTTGTTTTTTTTATCACCATCCACCATCGATATGACCACTTTCATCTGAAAAGATAGTTTTAAGCTTTGTGGCACTAAAAGGTACCATTGTGGTAATATGGAGGGAATGTCGATGCACTGGGAACTGCAACTGCATTTACTCCATCTGACAGTGGATTTCAAATGTGAGTAAAACACAATGCATATTCATTGATTTCATTTGTATCTTAGGGTTTTTTTCTTTGTGGCACCACCAGGTTGAATCTGAAAACCATGATCTCTGTAATGTATCTGCCTCTATTCTGTGGAGAATCTCCAGATTCAAGAGCTTGATGCGGAAGAAAAGATGTAGTTTTTATTTGCCATAATCCATGGTATCTTTTGATGACTTTCTCTTCAATACTTCTTAATTTATTTCAATCCTTTCTTTGCTTGAATTCAGGTTTTAACAGTGAGTCATCTTTAATTTTCTCTCTGTTGGAACACTTGGTGATGTAGTGTCTTTAAGCCAATACAAATGGCGATGCAGACTTTTCTTGTAACTTGGGTTCTAAATTTTTAGTTTATTCATCCACCACTGCAAGTCTGGGAGTGATCTTGAACTATGGGTGATGTGTTAAGTTACCATGAAAATCGGTTTTGAACTGGGGATATCTCTTCCACAGTTTTAGACTCATCCCCAGTTCGTAGTGTACCAAGAAGCTGGGAGAAACACCACAGCCTCTACTATTTTTTCTTTGAATGATGTGGGTTATCTTTACACTTTGACAGTGTTATGACTCATCTTAGCTTCTTCCTTCAAACACGTTGGCAACAAACCAAGCTATGTCTGAACATTTTGACAGCAAACCACCATGTGGGTTCTCTTCAGTAAAAATGTAGCTTATGATTGAAAGATGTGGTAGATGCATTTAGTTTTAAGTTATGACATCTTTCAGTCATAAGCTTCATGGTTTTTCTGCAAGTTGATTAAACCCATGACTGAAAGTATAAAGAGAAGACACAAGCCACTTTGCACATATAGATGAGTTCATTTTCTTCTGTCATTTTTTTATTCTGTTGGCGATTTGTGTACATTTTTGTATCTCTAATTTTTTCCTTTATTGTCAACATATGCATATATAGATAATCAGTAACCCCCTTTGTTGTTAAAATAGAAGCTTGTGTTGTCAATTGTTGTCCACGCTATCATCTGCAACACCCACATGGCATTTTGAAGATGCATTTATTGTTAACTCGGTGCTTGTCTGTATTTGTAGTAAAACATGGGTTTTAGGACTGTTAGATGCTCTTTTTCTTTTAAAAGCACTCCTCTTTTGGTCTCCAAACAAAACATGTATAACAAATGTTTCCCTGTTCGATCACAATCCACCGTCTGAAATAATCATGCACAAGATATTAAATGATTTTTAAAAACACATTTAGTTCACAGTTTTACTGATAATAGTGTGAGCATTTTTAGAATAGAAATATGTTGAATATGTTGTTGTCTTCAATGCAGAAAATACACTGTCCTCCTTTTAAGATGTAATTGAGAAAGAAAACCCATGGGGTTCGAGCACAGGCTCGTGACTCCCATGGGTTTTAATCAAAATAGGAAACCCTAATTCACATGTATATTTCTTTTCTCAAGATTGTGTCTGCTGCACTATTATCATGAATGAACATCTTTTAAAACATCAGTATGAGATGTATTTGTTTTAGAAACCTTGCATAAAGATAATCTCTTGAAACTTTGTCTGAAACAACATACACAGATATTAAATTGCATTCTTTCAGAACTATTAAACATGACCTCAATTGATGAACCTCCTAGATATTCTATGATATTATGTCCATCATGTTTGTCTTCTATGTGTGTTTCACCATTATGAATGCAACCCCATGTTGTTAATGAGTTAGTTGATCATTGTTTTCACTTGCAGCTTTCACATTTCTTGTTTCATTTTCTTTGTACATTCAGTTGTTTGAAACAAACATAACAACATCTTCTCACTTAATAGAGTATATGAACAATCTCTATGCATGTGGTTTTCAACTTTGATCTCCAAAATGAACTTTTTAACAGTTGTCTAAAACAATCATACACAAGAAGAGGCACTTATTGTAACAGCATTTCCCAATCTCCTTTATTTGCATGATCTCTAATGAACTTTCAGATTCTTTCAATTTTGTACTTCTCTAATTCATTGAAAATCTTTCTTTGATCATGTGCCTCCAGCAGCATCTTTTGAATTCTTTCATGCATTTGCATCTTCCTCTGCATTCAGTTATACATACTTGCCCACTTGTACACAAAACACTGCTTAATTTGTTAGGTCATCGGATAATATGAATCAATTAACATTTGTGAGTGAGTGTATGTTGAGATGGCATTCATTCATGAATGTTGGTTGATTTGTAGCATTTGTTGAACTAGTAGGTTAATCAAATTCTAGAAAAAGGTTTCTCAGATGCCATGCTAAGTTCTTTATATTCAGATATCTGATTACATAGAAAAGGATAACATATATCAAAGTGATCATAAATAGTAAAAGGTTTCATGTTTAGAACAAGTCCCTTTAATACTATTTTTTAGATACTATGGATGAATGTTTTCTTGTTACATTGATTTCATCAGATTGATATGCGGCCTTAGAAGAACTGATTGTATGTTGTTTGCGTTCCATGTATTTGTTAGATCCAACTAGATCTAACACCCCACTTTCTTCTCCTGATGCAGGTGAACCCTAAAAAGACCTAAATGCAGATGCGGATATGGACTATGGAGACCTGGGACCTGACATGCAAACCATCAAGAAACCAACCACAAGGCAATGCATGGGGACCCCTACTCCATACTTTCAATTACGCCTTCTATTATGCAATGTACTATTATTTTGACATGAAAAGAAAAATGAAACAACACTTGTACAATACATTCAGTCTGAATGCACAATGTAATTGATCAATTATAATTTGAAAATTTTGGAATGTGATCAATTCTTAGAGTATAAATAATAATTTCTGAAAATTAATGTAATGATAGAATGTTGATCAATAATATCTGAAGGATAATATTAATGGGACTTTTCTAAAAATGCAATATTTTCCTAATTGTGGTTACTTTGATGCATGCTGAAAATTAGGATAACAATTTTGGTGACTTCTGCTGGATGTCTACCCGCTAGACACAACCCTAGACCTCTATCCTTGGGCAATGGAGTTAGGAAACCAGAAACCATGAATGCAATCATTATTGAAATGAAAATGTAGCTACCCTAGATTAATGCAACCTAAAGACCTAAGCAACCTAGAGACCTATGTGCTTGGACAACACTTATTGAAAATGAAACCTATACTAAAACCTAACCCTCAAAGCAAAGCTTGAGGTGTATTCCATTAACTAGAATTCGCATAACTTCTCCATCAGTTGTGGACAACTGATAAGCATTATTTTCCCTACAGGATGTAATAATAAAAGGGCCTACCCAAAAGTTATCAAATTTATCATGTTGCCCTGGCCTGCTTTTTAGTACATCCCACCTGAGCACTAGATCACCTTCTTTGTAATCCTTGGATGTAGTCTTCTTGTCAAAAGACCTCTTAGTTTATGCTTGAATCAATTCCATAGTTTTGAATGCCCTTTTTCTCTCTTCCTCCAACTACAATAAACCAGCATACCTCAAGGTAAGGGAATCTCCTTCAAAAAGCAGCATTTGATCAGCTAGCTGTAATGTAGGAAATTTTGTAGATATGGGTAATCTGGCCTCTTTTCCATAAACAAGGACATGGGGTGAATTCCCAATAACCTACTTAGGTGTAATTCTATCCAACCACAAAGTTGTCTTTAACTTAGAGTGCCAATCTCTCTTGTTTCCTTGCAAAGTCTTCTTGATGATCCTAATTAGGTTTTTATTGGTAGACTCTGCAAGACCATTACCCTATGGATAGTAATTAGAAGAAGTACTTAAATAAATACCATTCTTCATAGCCCATTAAGTTATAGATGATCCAACAAAAGCCAAGGCATTATCTGATACTATGGAGTGAGGAACTCCAAACCTTGTAATAATATCATCATAGAAATTTAGAACAACATTTCCAGAAGATTCCTTTAGTGCAATGGCCTCAGTCCACCTAGTAAAATAATCTGTAGCAGTCAAGATCCATTTATGCCCTGCACTAGAATTAGGGTTTATTGGGCCAATAAAGTCCACTCCCCACTTGTTGAATGGTTGAGCAACAATGATTGGTTTCAATGGCAATGCTGCCAACCTTTGTTTTCCTGCAAACACAGCACAATTTTGGCACCTTCTTGCCCATGAATGAGCATCTTTGAACAAATCTGGCCAATAATAGCTAGCTCTCATAATTTTCCATGTTGTAGTTTTGGGGCTGAAATGCCCTCCACAAGATCCATCATGAAATTCAGACAAAATCTTATTCTGATCAATATAATCTATACATCTAAGAAGCATACCAACAAGATCTTTCCTATACAGAATGTTATCAATTGGCACATAAGGAATAGATTGAAGACTGAAGTACCTTCTTTTGGCTCTATCAAGATTTATTGGACATTGACCAGTTTACAAAAATATGGTCATATCTGATAACCAAGATGTTGAATCATTAATTAGTACAGGATCACCTTGGGGTAAAATGACTTCTTCAGTGAGCTTAACCTGATCTTCTCCTTCTACCATCTGAGCACATAAGCCTTTCCCTCTAACCAGCTTGGTCACATGGATTTGTACATCATATTCCATGACTTTAGTTATCCACCCTGCCTTCTTTTCACTGACATCTTTATTCAACAAAAATTCTTTAATGCTAGGGTGTGCAATCATTAGATGTATTCTATTCCCAGCAACCATATGTTTAAACTTCTTTAAGGCTTTTATGACAGCCAATACATGTTTTTCTACACAATGATATTTTTCCTCATAATTATTCATACCTTTACTGAAAAAGGCTATTGGATGCTCTTGTCCTTCCTCATTCTTTTGCACCAGCATTGCTGAAACTGTGTCAATACCACCATAAGCATATAAAAAAAAATCCTTAGAGAAGTTAGGATTAGCTAAAGTAGGGGCTGAAGATAAGGCATGTTTAATTTTCTCAAATCTCTCCTTTCCCTTAACAGTCCAGCTAAAAGGCACATCTTTTTTTAACATAGAAGTCAAAGGTTTCAATAAATTTGCAATATTAAAAATAAAGCGCTTAACAAAATTTATCCTTCCAATAAAACTTTGCAATCCCTTTTTATATTTTGGCAGTGATAATTCAAGAATTGCATGAATCCTTTTAGGATCAATTGTTGTACCTCCTTTAGACACTTGGTAACCCAAAAGTTTGCCTTCATGTATTGCAAATATAGACTTCTTTGGGTTAAGAGAGATTCCAAACTCTCTACATCTCTGCAAAATTTGTTTCAAATGGTCTATGTGTAGGTTCACAATTTTGTTGTAAATGGTAACATCATCTAGATATATTAGAACAAAAGTATACATCAATTTTTTGAAAGCCATGTCCATTTCTTTCTGAAAAGTAGCTCCTACATTTGACAGACCAAATGACATTCTTTGGTAAGCCATTATACCCCATTTAGTGGTAAAGGTTGTTTTGAATTGATTAGATTCTTTAACTAAAATTTGGTTATAACCATAATATCCATCCAAGAGTGAGAATCTTTCAGAACCTAAAACATATTGAAGGATATGTTCCATGGAAGGAAGAGGATGCCTATCCTTCAGAGATTCCCTATTAAGGTCTCTAAAATCTACACATAGTCTTATCTCTCCATTTTTCTTCCTTACTGGAGTTAGATTGGACACCCATGATGTATGCTTTATTGGTAATACTATGCCTCCATCTAAGAGCGTTCTTAGTTCTTTCAGCATTAAAGGTTCTTTCTTAGCCTTTGCCTGATTGGTCTTGCATTTGGTTCTAACTCTATGGTATGTTGAGTTAGTTGAGGATCAAATCCTTTTAAATTAGCATAATCCCAAGCAAATACATCACTATATTCTCTGAAAAGATCAACAAACAATTCTTTTTCTTTGGGAGAGTTTATTTTACCAACCTTCAGATACATGTCTCTAAAGATCTCCACCTCCTCATAATGATCTTCTTTAACCAGTAAACTAGTTTTACTCTTTCTTAATTGATCATCAGAATTGAAGGTTGATTCCAGGCTGACCAATCCTCTTGGAAGCTTGTTACTCTTCAGCTGGATTACTTGATTCTCCATCTGTTGATCATACTTATCACTTTTAGTGGCTAAAAACCCTTCAGTTTTTGTCATAAAACTCAAGATGTGTTCAACAGTATTGAAAACTTGCCAATTAGCATCATTATCTGGTATAGATTGCCTTGCAACAATTTTAACATGTGACTGGTCTGAAATTAGTCCTTTATTTTCTGTCATTGAAGCATGTGCACCAATACCAGCCAATCTATCAGCATGCATATTTTTCCTTCTAGGTATGGAAATGAGATTAAAGGCATCAAAATCTTCCAAAATATTAGGCATTATTGATTTATACAGCTTTAAGAGATCATTCTTAATAGTATTAATTCCTCTCACCTGCCTCACTATCAGCTCATTGTCTCCAAATGCCTTTAAACATTTGATTCCCCTTTTCCTAGCCCACGCCAAGCCCTGGATCAAGCTCTCATATTCTACTATATTGTTAGAACATGGAAAAGATAACTTGTAAGTAGCATAAAATTTATCACCATGAGGTGATACCAACATAACTTCTGCACCAATACCATCTTTGTTCTTAGATCCATCAAATATAGATCCCATAGCTAGTTAGATAATTTAGATTCAGGACATTGATCTTTAATCAGATTAGGAACAATTGAATCAGATTCTAACATTACATAATTATCAAAACCAACATCATACACATCAATATCTTGATCACTTCTAGATGCCCATTCATCTAGGACAAAATTAGGATATCCTTTAGTTTGTGTGTTATAAGATGAAGTCTCATTGATTTCATCTGGATCCATGATCACACAACTTGCATTCATGGGGTGAGGATTATAAGGCTCTATATGGTCTTTGGCCCATAACTCTGATTTTATGATCACCTTAGCACCATATCTAGTTCTGAAATACAGGTGAGACCAATCTGATGAGAAATATCCATCTATCTTGGTTGTGAAATCTCTCGATAAACATAGAGCAAAGTAAGGTGGTAGATCTATGACAAAAATATCCTGAGAAATGGAGAATTTTGGACACGTGTGCAAGGTTAAACTTGCATTTTTAATAGCTCCAACTATTTTAACTAAAAAACCATCAAGCTAAACAACTCCTGACTCTAGGGGCTCATACTTTAAACTCAACAAATCAGCTATACTCTTTGGCATGACGGTGTTGGTTGCTCTACTGTCAACCATACAATTATGCACCAATTTATCTCCAATGATTAAAGACACATAAAAGGGAGGAGGCTTAACATTTGTAGATTTCTTACCTTCCTTTTTCTATCATTTTCTGTGTATTGGCTGACTTTCTTTCAACTGGCATTGTTGATTGCTTTGAATCTGTTGAACTTTTACTCTCTTGTAAAACTGGTTGTTGTACCTTACCAAACTTCTTTTCTTCTTTAATCACTTCATCATGCACCTTTGAAGGCTCTGAATTGGCCATGACTACTCTTGAAGGATGATGTATAGCTTGATGTGGAATTGTTGTCCCTTTTGACAGCTCCTCTTTCAATAAATCAGTTTTCCCTGGAATAGCTAATGAATCCCACATAGAAATTGAAACACTCATCTTTTTCATATTATCAACAATGTTATAAGGAACAGCAAACTATACCTTCTGAGGAGACTTACTAATACTCTGATCCAGCTGTTTCTGATACTGTGTTTCTCTGTTGGCATGAGTAGAGGCCCCTTTTAGGATTGAAACTAGTGGAATGGCTGATGATTGATTTGTAGCAGCAATCCTAGGAGCTGACTGCTCTGATTCTAGAGCTCTCTTCTTGGCTCTTGTGTTTGCTGATATGGATGAATCATCATTCACTCTATAGAACTCTTCCTCTTGCCAATTGAGGAATGCAGTGTCAGGAGCAGTTGTATCATAGTATTGCTGAGCCTCTTCAGTTGATATAGTAGGTTGTGAATCCATTACACTTTGAACCATTAAGGCTTGATTAAGCACTCCATTAGTACACTTAGACTGATTGTGTTGTTCATTGCAGGGATAACACCATTCATAATTTGTAGCAAGGCTATTTTGGCTAGGAACAATATCCCTAACAGCATTAAGAGGTGTTGGATTGTAAGGCCTATAAGGCCTTTGATTCTTGTTTTGCCTATTGATATTACTATTTCCTTGATATTGATGTTTGTTGCCTTGATAGCTGGGCTAATTAGGATACTGAGATGAAGAACTAGCAAATTGACCTTGATTATGGGCTAATGGATGGCTTTGCTGCCTTTTCAGGTTTACTAGTTCATTCCCAAAAGTCTGTAACAAGCTCTTAATATTTTTTTGACTATTTTTTATGCTTTGCAATTCACTGGGAGGAACAATAGGCATAATTTCCTCACTTTTATAAGATGGCAATCAGGCTAGAGGTGGGACAACTAGTGGCATGTTGGATTGGATGTTAGGAAAATAATGCATGGGTGGCCTAGGAGCTATCTTTCCTACCTGAATGAGACTATTTTCTTCCCTTATTGCAATATCAAAAGCTTGAGGTAAAGAATTCCCTCCCATTGGCTGGATCATTACTGAAATATCACTATTCAAGCTTTTAAGAAAGTACAAAAATGCATACTCGGCAGAGGGTCTTACCGTGGTAGGGATCCTATTCCAAGTCTTCTAAAATCTGAGATTAAAATCACTTAGTTCCTCTTGTGGAGCCCTTTTAATGGTAGTTAGTTTCTCTACCAGAGACAGATTGTTAGATTTATCCTCAAAAAACTTAGAAAGCCTTTCCCTAAAAACATCCCATGTAGCAATAGAATTTACTGGAAGATTTTTGAACTAGTCAAGAGCTTTACCTTTAAGTGATGTAGCCAACAACTTCATAGCCACATCTTCCTCCGTGACATGATGGACATTGCACAGAGATGCAATATCTCTGATGTGTTCAATAGCTGTTACTTGACCTTCTCCGGTGAATGATGGAAAACCTTTCAAGGCAGCCAAAGGTATATTGTTGTGATTTGCAATCCGGAGAGGACTACCTTGATCAAAAGGGACAAATGGAAAGTTTCTTTCCATTCCTGTAGCTGGTGGTACTTGTTGCTGAACAACAGGTACAACGGGAGCTTGAGTATGTTGAACTGCCTTCCTTTGGCAAGTCTTCAAATTATGGGGATTTGCTGCAGTAACACTTGTAGAAGCTCCAAAAATAGAATTATCTATAAACAAATTCTCAACACTTGGAAATTATGATTCGCAATGAGTAGGAACCCTTAGATCTTTAGGTAGATTGATTTCTTCAATAATAACCTCAAGTTCCTCTAAATTTACAGCTTGATCTTCAAAAATGGGGTTATTAAATGAAGACAAATTTGAATTCAATAGAGTACCTCTTGGATTTTGTGATGCTCTTCCACCTCTGAATGACCTTCCTTCCCTTCTGCTTGACTATAACTCCTGGTATAAAAATCCTTCCTTGTTTCATCTAGTTGGAGTTCTGCTCACTAAAATCCACACTGAGAGATGAAACTAAAATTTAAAACAACTAGAGAACTAATCAGCTTAAAATTGAGAAGCAATTCGTGGTCTCACTGGGCATGCCAAAAACTGTTCAGGCTTAGAATTGTCACCCTAACTCAGGCATTAGGGCTGCACAAAAATTCCATCCTAACAATGGAAACTTCCTCTAGCTGTGGGTGAACTATGGATGAGGAAGAGTCTCCGAATTCTAGGTCGGTTCCTATCAAATATGGAATATCACCACCTGATTGATAACTTAATTGGGAAAATGGAAGAAGGAAACTTCTGAAAACAAAAACTGGATAGGGGTGATACACCAAAAATGAATTCAGACTTTTGATAAAAAAAGATAAAATAGTAACTCCAACTTATATATCAAAGGCTTGACCCTTCAAATCTCTAATCAACATATAGGCTAAACTAATTTCAATATTAGGGTTAAACCATAAATATCTCAAATGGTCAGCAAACATACATTTTCCACACAAGGTTTTAAATAATTGATCACTTTAAGAAGAAATATAGATGCATTCTCTTCTGGAAATAACACTTGCAAAGAAAGATGAAAATAGGATCATAGAATCAAAAATCCAAATATATGAACTAATGAAAACATCTGCTTTATTCTGCACCAAAATCTGACAAAAATGTGGTTACAAACATGAATCCAAGGCAAAAAAGAACAATAAGCTCACTTTGCCTTATTTCAAAATCTACAACTTCAACAGATACAAAATGCATAAAAAGGCTATAGGAATCAGAAATTCACTAACAGCTCTCTCTCCACAATCTTGACCCCCCTTTACTATGAAGCAAAAGCCTTCACTATATAGCCAACATGGCTTATTTCAAAAATATTTCCCCCCCAAAAAAAAAGCCTTCCACAAGATTAGATCTCCTAAACTATATGGCCAAATTAGCACCCTAAATAAAACCCTAAGTTTTAGCCTCTATAAAGTTGATAAATGAAAATATATCTAATTATATAACTTATCAACTCTTAAAAAACTTCTCAAAAGCAAAAATCGAATACATATTCTCCCAATGCAAATACTGCAACCCTAACATAACCCGATTACACAAAGGTTTGAACTCTGCTGACACCATACTCGAGCAGTTAGTGTAACTATAGTTGTTTGTTTGATCACCATCCACCATTGATATGACCAGTTTCATGTGAAAAGACAGTTTTAATCTTCGTGTTACTAAAAGGTACTATCGTGGCAATATGGATGGAATGTCAATGCACTGGGAACTGCAACTACATTTACTCTATCTTACAGTGGATTTCAAATGTGAGTAAAATGCAATGCATATTCATTGATTTCATTTGTATCTTAGGGTTTTTTTCTTTGTGGCACCACTAGGTTGAATCTGTAAACCATGATCTCTGCAATGTATCTACCTCTATTCTGTGGAGAAGCTCCAGATTCAAGAGCTTGATGTGGAAGAAAATATGTAGTTTTTATTTCCATAATCCATGGTATCTTTCAATGACTTTCTCTTCAATACTGCTTAATTTATTTCAATCCTTTCTTTGCTTGAATTCAGGTTTTAACAGTGAGTCATCTTTCATTTGCTCTTTGTTGGAACACTTGTGATGTAGTGTCTTTAAGCCAATACAAATGGCACTGCAGACTTTGCTTGTAACTCGAGTTCTGAAGTCTTAGTTTATTCGGCCACCACTGCAAGTCTAGGAGTGATCTCGAACTGTGGGTGAGGTGTTAAGTTACCATGAAACTTAGTTTTGAATTGGGGATATCTCATCCACAGTTTTAGACTCATCCCCAGTTCATAGTGTACCAAGAAGCTGGGAGAAACACCATGGCCTCTACTATTTGTTCTTTGAATGATGTGGGTTATCTTTACACTTTGATAGTGTCGTGACTCATCTTAGCTTCTTCCTTCAGACACACTGGCAACAGACCAAGCTATGTCTGAACATTTTGACAGCAAACCACCATGTGGGTTCTCTTCAGCAAAAACGTAGCTTATGACTGAAAGATGTGGTAGATGCATTCAGTTTTAAGTTATGACATATTTCAGTCATAAGCTTCACAATTTTTCTGCAAGTTGATTAAAACCATGACTAAAAGTATAAAGAGAAGACACAAGCCACTTTGCACATACAGATGAGTTCATTTTCTTCTGTCGTTTGTTTATTCTATTGGCGGCTTGTGTACATTTTTGTATCTCTAATTTTTTCCTTTATTGTCAACATATGCATATATAGATAAGAAGGAACCCACTTTTTTGTTAAAATAGAAGCTTGTGCTGTCAACTGTTGTCCACGCTATCATCTGCAACACCCACATGGCATTTTGAAGATGCATTTACTGTTAACTTGGTGCTTTTCTGTATTTGTAGTAAAACATGGGTTTTAGGACTGTCAGATGCTCTTTTTATTTTAAAAGCATTCCTCTTTCGGTCTCCAAAAAAAACATGTATAACAGATGTTTCCCTGTTTGATCATAATCCACCGTCTAAAACAATCATGCACAAGATATTAAATGATGTTTAAAAACACATTTAGTTCACATTTTTACTGATAATAGTGTGAGCATTTTTAGAATGGAAATATGTTGAATATGTTGTTGTCTTCAATGCAGAAAATACAGTATCCTCCTTTTAAGATGTATTTGAGAAAGAAAACCTATGGGGTTCGAGCACGGGCTCGTGAATCCCAGGGTTTTACTCAAAATAGGAAACCCTAATTCATATGTATATTTCTTTTATCAAGATTGTATCTGCTACACTGTTATCATGAATGAACATCTTTTAAAACATCAATATGAGATGTATTTGTTTTAGAAACCCTGCATAAAGATAATCTCTTGAAACTTTGTTTGAAACAACATACACAGATATTAAATTGCATTCTTTCAAAACCATTAAACATGACCTCGATTGATGAACCTCCTGGATATTCTATGATATTATGTCCATCATGTTTGTCTTCTGTGTGTGTTCCACCATTATGAATGCAACCCCATGTTGATAATGAGTTTGTTGATCACTGTTTTCACTTGCAGCTTTCACATTTCTTGTTTCATTTTCTTTGTACATTCAGTTGTTTGAAACAAACATAACAACATCTTCTCACTTAATAGAGTATATGAACAATCTCTATGCATGTGGTTTTCAACTTTGATCTCCAAAATGAATTTTTTAACAGTTGTCTGAAACAATCATACACAAGAAGAGGCACTTATTGTAACAGCATTTCCCAATCTCCTTTATTTGCATGATCTCTAATGAACTTTCAGATTCTTTCAATTCTATACTTCTCAAATTCATTGAAAATCTTTCTTTAATCATGTGCCTCCAGCAGCATCGTTCGAATTCTTTCATGCATTTGCATCTTCCTCTATATTCAGTTATACATACCTGACCACTTGTACACAAAACACTACTTAATTTGTTAGGTCATTAGATAATATGAATCAATTAACATTTGTGAGTGAGTGTATGCTGAGATGGCATTCACTCATGAATGTTGTTTGATTTGTAGCATTTGTTGAACTAGTAGGTTAATCAAATTCTGGAAAAAGGTTTCTCAGATGCCATGCTAAGTTCTTCATATTCAGATATCTGATTACATAGAAAAGGATAACATATATCAAAGTGATCATAAATAGTAAAAGGTTTCATGTTTAGAAAAAGTCCCTTTAATACTATTTTTTAGATACTATGGATGAATGTTTTCTTGTTACATTGATTTCATCAGATTGATATGTGGCCTTAGAAGAACTGATTATATGTTGTTTATGTTCCATGTATTACTTAGATCCAGCTGGATCTAACACCCCACTTTCTTCTCCTGATGCAGGTGAACCCTAAAAAGACCTAAATACAGATGCAGATATGGACTATGGAGACCTAGGACCTTATATGCAACCATCAAGAAACCAACCACAAGGCAATGCATGGGACCCCTACTCCATACTTTCAATTATGCCTTCTATTTTGTAATGTACTATTATTTTGACATGAAAAGAAAGATGAAACAACACTTGTACAATACATTCAATCTGAATGCACAATATAATTGATCAATTATAATTTGAAAATTCTGGAATGTGATCAATTCTTAGAGTACAAATAATAACTTCTAAAAATGAATGTAATGATAGAATGTTGATTAATAATATCTAAAGGATAATATTAATGGGACTTTTCTAAAAATGCAATTTTTTCCTATTTGTGGTTACTTTGATGCATGCTAAAAATTAGGATAACATATCCTTCTAATCAATCAGCCACTTCATATTCACATATCTTAATTCTACTATTCCTTACTTACATTCTCACATTTGGATAAATAAAGTATCTTACATATATATCTTATCCAAATCAATTACCTTCATAAATCAACTGCCATAATATAAATTAATAACCATCAATAAGAACTAAGTCGGCCCAATACTGATACTCGGGTCCAGTAATCTACTCAGGTGATATACTGGCACTCGGGTAATATGTTGATACTCGTGTGACATAGTGAACTGGTACTCAAGCTACACTAAGTACTCGGGTCAAATTGATCACTCAGAGTTGGAATGCAACTCTGGTAACACTGGTGACTCTAGTGATGTTGTTTCCACTACCTACTTGGTCAACACTGCAATTGCTCGGGTTTCACTGTAACTACTCGGGTTGCACTTCAAGCTAATGGCTTGGTCAACACTATTTTCATATAAGTGACTGAGTGTTTTGGCACTAATTGACAACATGTCTTTCCATAAGGTCTACAATCTTCTTGTTTGGCATTAGTGACAAAAACACTTATCATATCCAAAAATATTCTGATCAAACTGCTGGGCCAAAACTCCCCCTTACCATGGCTTGGATACTTGCTTGGGTTTTAACAACTTCTCTGCAACTTGCTTGCAACTGACTCTGTTTTTTATTTTACAATTTTTATTTTATTTTTTGTTATGTATATCTTCCTCTGTTCTGTACATGTATTTCTCATATATATACATATATATCCTATCTATTCTCCTTGTATATATACATATATCTTTTCCCCCTTATTTTTGACAAAATTGCCAAAAAGCATAACTACAAGGTAATACCAAAATATGATAAGAAATCACAATGTACCTTCAAAATTTGAGACAAAGTCTTGTCCCAATTATCTTGCAACACCTTCAGGATGTGCAACTCAATCTGAATCTCTGCTGACAACTCCATCATAAGTTCTGCAACTGAAAATTTGTTATCGTGTATGAGTGTCTTTGCATGAGCAAGATGTTTCTGCATGACATCCATGTGTGGAATGAGTTGGCTCTGTATAGTTGTAAGGGATTCTCTTGTTCTACTTTCTTCCCTTAGTAACTCAGCCTGCAGATCAGTAAGATACTTGATCTTAACAAAATGTGTTGAGCTTGAACTTGGATCAAGTGCCAAGTGGTTTGCACTTGTCTCCAAATCATTGTCTATATTTGTCAACTTGTTCTTAATTTCCATGGTAAAATTGGAAGTATCAATCAACTTTACAAATAATGACACCACATTATTCACAGTGGTTTCTAGAGAGCTAATGATAGTTGTTAGCTTTACCTGATCTATTGCAATCTTTCCTGCAGCATTCTCTAGAACCTTATTTTCAAATTTTCTTTCTAACTTCTATAGTAATTTCTCTTGTCCACTAAGATCATTGTTAAACTTATGAACTATGTCAACAATTTGGTTCATAATGGAGTCATTCTCATTGACTTTAATCTCTAGAATCAAGGAATATACCTTTGATGTCCTCCAGTACTCTGTTCCTTTTCTTCTCAGCGCGGAGCTTCTTTTGTGCTACTCTTTTCTTCCATAGCTCCCCAATGATGTCCATCTTCTCTACTATTAGGCTATAAAGATCCCAAATTGGAATCACAATGTCTTCCTCAATATCAATATCATTAGTAACTATTTCCTTTTCTTTACCCTTGACCTTGGGATTGGGTGAAGGAACAATTTCCTTACCTTTTCCATCCTCGTCCTTTTCTTCAGTATTTAGTTGAAATAGCTCATTTACTATCTAAGCATCGGTTGTAGAATCAATATCAAATGTAGAAACGTTACTAGTATCCTTCTGTGAATCGGTTTGGCTTGGCCCAGTAGTAGGTGGAGCCTGATGCTCGATTCCTACTACACCAAATGTAGACTCTATGGTCTTATCTTTGCTCGGAGATTCAATTTTCTAAATAGGTGATTGGGGCAGGGATATCATCACTTCTACTGTTATTTGTTCAGCATTAGATTCTTCAATGGTCTGAACCTCTGGTAACTCTTCATCTTTATCCTGTACAGGAGGATCTGTACTCAGTTCCTCTACCTTATCTTCTTCCTTGATTTCAAAATTGTCTTCCATATCTTTGTTCTTGACTACACAACATCCTCTATTTTCTTGCTCAAGATTTGAAAATTCCTAAACCTTGGAGTGTGATTACTTTCATAATTAGTCATAGCATATTTTGCCTCTTTATTAGTCATAGTAGGCATGACTTGCTTCAAGATTTTCATTCTGATGTCCTTTTCAATCTAAACTTCATTGTGCTAGGGAATGGTGATTGCCTTGAAAAGGTCTTTAGACATATAGCTTTTCAATTTGATGGGTCATACTTCTATCTTGACATCTTCTCTACCAATGCATCCTCAATCATCTTCTTCTCATCTTTTCTTCTGGTAGCATACTTCAATAATTTTAGAGATACCATACCACTACCTCCTTTTAAATCTTCAATCTTCTGCTCAAAAGTAGGTGGTGGTTTCTTGAATATAACTGTGTCTTCTTCTTCTTCTACAACTTCTTTTCCTAAGTCCAGTTTTCTTCTAGATCTCCTCATTTTGGTAGTGATGAAGACAAGGGTAGAGGATTTTAGTTCTTTCTTTGGGGCTTGCCTCTTCTTCTTAGGAGGCTCTACTTCTACCTCTTCTTCTTCTTCCTTTATGTCATCCTCTTTGGCTTCAGAGATTGAAAGAGGAGAATCAGATGACTTGCCATAATTCTTTTCAAACTTTCTCAATTCTTTTCCTTCCTCTTTTCAAGATCTTAGGAATCTCAATCTCCAATATTATTCTACCCTTGGCTTCATCATAAGTACCAAACTAAGGTTCTTTGGGATCAACAAGTTCATTTACAAGAGCCTCCATGATGTCTCTTGTCTCATCAATGTTAACCTCATATGCAAGAGGTTTCACCCATGCAACCCTAGGTTTGACTGCTTGAATGTATACTTTTTCATAGTCAACTAGAAAACATATATCATCCTTATAGTCTTCTACCAATTATTTATGGATTATGTATCTACTCTGCATTTTCTCCTTGAAATTCTTAAAATAAGCATCCATGATGCTTTCAAAGTTATCTCGCAATTCTGCTATGAATTCATTTATCTTATAAACTATAGGTATGTCCTTTTTCCAGACAATTGTACTTTTTGAAGGGAAAAAATTTTGAACATAAAAGAATAAACATACCAAGAGTGAACCAAACTTACACAGATTGGTCTTTGATTTCTAAATGCTCTCCATGTTTTTGCTCAATTGGATGAGCTACAACTCGGCAAGGTCGAATGATAGGTTGTTTTTCACCACTTTGTATGCCAAGTCCACATCCTCACATGCCACACTATTTGGTCAGCTAGAATTGTATATCTTGTGTGAAATTACATGAATTCCAAACTTCAATTCCATGTCAGTGACTCCATTCAGCTTTATGCCTCTACCATCCCACTCGACAAAAGTCAATTTGGCTAGTTTGTCTTGAGTTAGGGTTTTGGTAGCTTTAGGTTTGTTGAGCATAGGATACCCTCTTACTCGGTGTACCATCTTCTTTTTGATCTTCACTATTTGCTCCAACCAAAGATGCATGTCATGAACACAGCTCAAAACAAATCTAATCCATTTTATCTGAAGTTCTGTGACATATACAGAATGTGGTTTAAACCCTTGACTTCTAAATGCTTGTGTTCTAGTTTCAGATTCCCGTCCACACAAAGTTTCTCATATGCTTGATTCATCTCTAATGTACCTAGTTGTTGAATAGAGAAATGATAGAAATCTTAGATATCGTTAATTAGTAGTACCTTTGGACGAATTTGAGAATGGGCTCCCGTCGGATCTATTTCCTCTACAATTGTTGGATGAAGTTTGAACTTAGGTGCCTCGCAAATTGTGTTCCTTACTAACATATTGGATCCCTTCTTGACCTTACTGCTAGATGTAGATGCCATAATGCTCGGGAGGTTGATAATACTCTGCTGCAACTAAAAATTCAAACATAAATTCGCTTAGAGATCTCTATAAGCTCTTAATCACTTTGTAAATTGTCAACAATAACCCTTTGATTCCAGTATTTATGAGAAATTTCATCATAAATTTTCATTAAATGCTCTGTACAAAGTAGCTATCGTAGCTCGGGTAGTTCTCCCAGGCTTGCTCAGACACTCGGTGAAAACTAAACTTCATATCTTTGAAACCATACAACCCGACTTAACTCGGTTAGGATAGAGTAGCTCAGTTATAATTGAGATCTTGACTTAGTTAGAACCATAATGTGTCCCAATGCATCAATATGCAGATTTGGACTTTCTCGCACATCTGGAACTAGTGTATGATGGCTTGTACGCATAGTTCTAGTTATCTCCTTGCATCTTTATTCAGAGATAGCTCCACCCAACTCACTATTTTGGGTGCCATTTGATCCTTCATTGCTTTGGTCTGAATTATCAAGAGACTTCCTTACCCATTGTTGACTCATCTGAGTTTTGATTTGTGAAACTTTTGTTCTGACTTTCTCAAAACTAGTATCCACTTTTTCTCTATTCATACAATTCTTGCTTATATGACTGAGTTTTTTACACACAAAACATCTCTTAGTAGGATTCCTTTTTCTGAGGTGAGTCCTTGTACAATTTGCTCCAATGTGTCCATACTCGCCACAATGACAACATATGTACCATGTGTTGTAATCCCAACCAAAAATTACTTTAGATAATTGTTCAGCAGGGTTCCACTTCTTAGTTCTACACTCTGAAGATCAATGACCTTGTTTGTTACAAGGTGGTCTGAAGATCTATGACCTTTTTGAAAATCCTGATTTTCGCTGAAATTATACTTTTTTAAGAAAATGTGACGATTTAAGCCTTGAGAGCTCCGATTTGAAGGATTAAATTGAAAATGGTTGGATAAAATCCTCTTGGATCAAAATCCCTTTGTTATAATCTCTCTACTCCTCACTCACACTTATAATCGAGTCTCCTTTGCATCCATCAAAATGCTGACAAAAAATCACTTTCACATTAACTTTTTGTGGGATCAAATAAATTAATTTGACAAACCAAAATACAAGATGATAGTAATCAGAGAAATCCTTCCAATGATTATTTTTTGTATATATATTGAGTTTATTAAGACTTTTCTTTTTAATTTTTACTAAACATAGGTTGTCTGACCATTTAGCAACTTTTGTGTTCGACGCTTCTAGAAAAATAGTAAGTTAGAGGAAAAAAATTATGAAAAATATCTAGGAAATAGGTATTTGTGTACTCTTCATCATCAGTACCAACCCTTTGAGGCAAGTATATTACCTTTCTATCAAAAAAAGAATAAATGAATTTCTATATATAGAGATAGAGTTAGAGCGATCCAAGTGAACCTATGTCCAGATTACAGTTAATGTCACTTCATAACTCAATAAACTATAAAATATTAAACCAAATTGAATGAAATGATATGGATTCTCTAGATATTGGTGTTACAAACCTAAATTAAAAAAATTACATTCTTATTAGTTTTGTAAAAAAATGTTATGTTGATCAAAGTGAGTGTCACTCCTGAAAAATGCTGATTTTTCACACAAACAATTTTTGAAGAAGGAAAAATGGATACAAATAAATTCCATTTTAAAAAAATATATATATTTATAAAATAGAAATTGTATGCCTCTCTCAATCGTGATTTGTGGTTCCCAAGCTTTCCAAAGGCAAGGGTTAGTAGCAAAGTTTTTACAAATGATATAAATCAAGTACACCGAGCCACCAAAATGAATAACTTGAAACGTAACCAATAAAATGTACAAGCAAAGAAAGGAAAATAAATGAATGTGAATCCCAAAGTGCTTGAAGCTTCTATTGTCTCTCTCTACTCCTTCCAAAATGTTGTTTTTGATGCTCAGTATTGGCGTGGGCAGCGTCTATGACTTGAGAAGTGTCAAAAATTTGCTAATTGAAATGGGAGTGTGATAGCAAGATGGCTTGAATGCTAGAACCAAAATGACATAGTAGTGGCGCACGAGAGCTTGAAATCCTAGATCCTTCAAATGGTTATGAAGGGTTTATTATATAGGAATTGGGGATGAAATGAATGGTTGAGATCAATCCCAAAGATAGGGAGATGAACAGTTGAGATCAAAGAGAACTGGAGAAGCCATCAGTAAACTCCACCTCTTTAATTGGTAAAGAGGAGACAGAGTTTGGTTGACTGAAGAGCTAATTGTGAGTTACCTTTCTGAACTGAAGAGGTGGGTGAAGTTACCCATGTGGACTGGAGAGATGAGTGGAGTAACCCATATGATCTGATTGGAGTTATCTCTTTGAAGATAAATGAATATTTAATTCATTTATTTAATTAAAGTTTTCAACATGTGAGATAATTGAATTCTTTTTGAGTTAGAATTGCTTTATTTGATGAAATTAAATTAATTTAATTGAAATTAATTTAATTGGAAGAATTTAATTAGTAAGTTTAAATATTTGAATTTAAACTATAGGAAATTGAATTTAATTAATTAATTAATGGTAATTAATCAATTAAGGTTAATTAATTAAATAAAATTAATTATTTAATTAATTTTGGGAGTTTGATTAGATGATTTGGGGAATGAATTTAGAAGAAAATAGATGATTAATTAATGATTAAAAAACCATTAATTAATAGATGAAAAATAGTGTTTTTAATGTCAAGCCGCAAGTCTCTCCATTTTAGGGTGTCTACATTTGCCCCTCTTTGATGCGATGTGACTTGTCATAGTGTGTCAAAGATTCTTTGATTTTGATCATGCCCCAGCTTGCCCTAGTGATAGTAGGTGTATTTATGCCCCCTCAACAAATTTGAGCTAAAAGTCGCGACATGAGCGTTAATTTGTTTAAACTGTAATTTCTGAATCTGGGTAGCTGACTTATTTGAAAAATGCTTTACTATGCCTCTGATATTGACTATGGAAGTTTCTGGGGACCGGGAAGAAAATTCGGACCTCCTAGAGAAATTAAGGTTTCTGGAAATCCCTATAAGTAGGCAAGAGAGCCATTTATTTGTCACTTTGCCTTCTTGGAGCTCTCGAAACCTTGGTGAGTTTGTGCTTAGTTTTCTTGCTTTTTTCTCCTGTATTCATGTGATGGCAGGTTTATAGGGAGTTACACACATATCCGACCATGTCTGAATGTATCAGAGACCAGCTGATGTAGGATTTTTGGTGAGTTTTATCGCTTTGCGTGTCATTAATGCATATTTTTCTCGCTTTGAAAAAATGTTGTTTTTTGAAATTCTGCATGTTGTGCCGCAATCGTCTGCGGTTTTGATGCAATTATGGTTTGAATGCCGCAATTGTCAGTCAAGTGCCACATTTGATAAGTGTACCACACTATTGTTTTTTGCTTGCCACAATTGATTTTTTCGTGCCGCAATTGACGATTATGTTTCGCAATCACATAAGTGAACCACAAATGAAGTGTTTATTTCCACAATCACTTTTTTAGAACTGTCTGCCTGATTTCCTTGTCTGATTTCTACATATTCTGGTTCCTGGCACTTTCCTGTATGACTGATATTGATATTTTTCTAATATATTTATGTGTGTAGTTCACCGGGTAGATTCTACGCTGTCAGGAGTCGAGGCTGGCGGGTCTTGTTTATAGGTTCTAGCTCTCTGAGGATGAGAGGTCAGTTCTTATGGACTTAGGATTATACTAGATATGTTACATGCCAGAGATCACGACCAATAGGGGTCTAGTCTCTACTCTTGTAGAGCATTGACATTTCAAGACATGCACTTTTTGGTTACCTACTGGGGAGTGTACTGTTACATTGGAGGATGTGTACCGCATCCTCCAGCTTCCGATCTAGGGTGTGCTTGTGGAGTATGCCACCCGTCCTGCGATTGTTACCTTGATAGAGCTCTCTGGATTTCCTAGAGATCAACTTGGGTTATCCAGTGCTTATGATATTCCATAGTCCAGATTTGGTTTGGGCCTCGACAGGCTATCTAATCTACTAGGCAGTTTGATTTGTGGCATCTTATGCCCCGATCGTCGGCAGCGTGGATTTTCTGTTGGATTTGGTACTGTTTTGCAGAGTATAGTCTGAGATCATACTGTTTATCCATGGGGGCCATGCATTTTGGCTCATATGCACTTCCACATGTTCTATGTGGCTTACCTTAATGCTAAGTCACTCGGCTGTGGTGCTACCCTCCTCCAGATTTGGGTGTGGGAGCACAGAGTTGTCTATTGTCCTGTTGCTACACATGTTTTGCCTGTAGATAGGCCTTATGTCTATATGTATAATGGATCCATTATTCAGACCAACATGGGTCATTTATTGTATTGGCGTTAGCACTTAGATATGATGCCCTATTTCATATGGAGTTCGTATAGAGGTTGCCTTGTTTGGGATTGAGAGGACATCCATCTTCCCTTCTGCCGACAGCGGAGATATTTGATTGGTCGTGTGACTAACCATGTTCACATGATTGATTTTCACAACACTGATAGGGTGTTGCGTCAGTTTGGTGAGCGGAAGGATGTGTCTGATTCTTATGCTTATTTTTCTCATAGGTCGGGGGACTCTACCACTTGGGGTGGTGTTGTATCTCTTGATGCTGCCCATACCGATTTTGCAGGGTTACTTCCTGTTGTGTGGACATGGCGATCAGCCACTATAGATGCAGGTTTGTTTTGTTTTCATCATCTATGTGACATTGTTCAGTTTCCTTACTGCTCTTATAATCTATCTGATCTATGTGACATTATCCTTTATCTTATGTGGTACTGATATTTGAATCTTATCTCTTTGTAGGCACTACTCCCCAGTTTGATACTCATTGGGCCCAGACTCGACCAGTTGCACTTATAGATGTCTCTCATCCTGTTACTGGGATGCTAATGAGGAGGTGTCATCAGGTACGACGAGGGAGGGTTGGACAGGATGGAGGGAGGGATGGTGGCCATGACAGAGGGAGGGTTGGAGGCTGAGATGGTGGATAGGATAGTTGGAGAGATGGTAGTAGGGGGAGGGGAGATGATGGGGGAGATGATCCTAGTCCTAGGGGTGTGGGTGGTGGAGTGAGGACTAGAGGTGGGCGTAGTGGTGGTCGTTCCAGTACTCAGAGGGTTGGGTTGAGTACCATTTTAGAGGATGAGGAGGCGATGGAGGAGGAGGCACCTCAGTTAGTGCGAAGAGTGCATCGACAGACAGGTGTTGTTTTGTCTCTAAGAGAGGAGGATAGGGTGGTGATAGAGGATGTAGATGTGGAGATAGGAGATATAGATGTGGAGGCCTTAGACAAGAAAAGTGCAGGGACAAGTTCCTTGACTGGTAGCGTCAGTACTGGTAGCAGTACCGGGGAGAGTTCAGAGAGTGAGGATGACTCATGGGTGGTGAGGGGGAGGGGAGATGAGGGATTGGGAAATAGGGCCAAGGAGGGGGGTATGGATGTGGCCATGGGAGGTATGGAGGTGGGTCCCTTAGAGTTGGAGCAGTTTACCCAGCATGTACAGGATCTATAGGCCAGACTTGATTATGCTGATGCCCGTGCTATAGCATTGGAGGCTAGGATTACAGTGGCCGAGGTCAGAGAGCGGCAGGCTCAAGCTGAGGTGCGGTCGTTCATTGATAGTGTTCAGGATGCCTCTCACCGAGATGTTTTGGACCGATACTATAGATCAAGGCATGATGCACATAGAGAGATCGAGTACTGGAGGCGCAACTATGAGGGTGCATTTCCTATCGAGTAGAGAGTGCCCAGTTATACAGCCTCTTAGAGATCTAGCAGGGCATAGAGATCATAGAGATCACAGATCAGTGGTGTTGGAGCTCCTGGTTCATCACAAAGACCAGATTTTGATATGCCACCCCCTCATCCACCTCCTAGCGAGGGTGGGGGTAGCACATGTTGATCTTGATGCTTCACAAATTATGTATCATGTACAATTTTTGTAGTGATATTCATCTGATATTCTCTGAGTTTTATCCATTATTGTATCTTGACACAGTGATATTTATTGATATATGTTGACTACCTTCCTTTGTTCGAACTTGTGACTGTTCATTATACTCAGATATTTTGATTTATATGAGATGCAGCTATTGATTTGATATGATATGCATTGGTTTACTTTCTATATGTATGATTCTATATGATGTGGTTTTTAGATGATGAGATGTATATTATTCCTATGATGGAAACTTGTAGATGGATGATTTAATTTTCCTATGATACTGACATGTTTATGCAGGATGGTGGATATGAGATGCATGTTTATATGAGATGCTTCTGGATGCATGTGATTTATGATTTACCATGTATGCAACTACTTTGTTTGTTTGTTTTTTTTCAATTTTCTGATGCACTTAAATGGAATGAATGCAATCTATTATGCACAAACTATCTGAGTAATGTATGTGCTAATTAGAAAGAAGTTAGTATGGATAGATGTTCTCTGGGGTTGATCTAATAGATATGGAATGATAGGAAGGATTTTTTTTTTGCTTTTTTGAAAGATATGAATTGATAGAAAGGATGAGTGTCCCCAGTCGCTGCCCCTATTTCCAATATTTGTTATCATTGCATCTTTTTTTTTGTATTTTCTAAAATTCTGAAGAGAGTCCAATGTATCCAGATAACATATCACCTAGATACCACCACAACCTCTTGATAAGCAAAAGGAGTAGAGAGATTGAATAGAAAGAGAACTTAGTGCAACCAAATATTGACCATATAGATTCATCTTTGTTCCCTGTTTGAAAAGAAAGAGAGCCAAAAAGCACCCAGATATTGACCATCTGGATACCGCTTTGTCCTCTGAATAAATTGAAAAAAAAAAGGAAACCAAGATAGAACTCCTATGCACCCAGAGTCCATCTGGATAACACAGCGAGCTCTTGATTTCGTAAAGAAAAGCCAAAGCAAACAAGATAGAACTCCTACGCCCCTAGAGTCCATCTGGATAGCATCATGAGCTCTTGATTGCAACATAAAAGAAAAGACCATAGAAACCGAGATAGAACTCCAACGCACTCAAAGTCCATTTGAATAGCACTGCGAGCTCTTGATTCTATAAACCAAACAAGCAAATAAAAGAGAAGGAATGTCCAATTCTTTTCTAGGGTTAAGCTCAGATCGTGGAACTGCACAGCTGCCAGATAAGTGACACGCCTACCACATTTATCCTAAATCATCATGGCCCTGAAATTGAAGCGAACATTCAACAGACAGCAATCAAAGAAAATAATTCATGATATATCATAGCTACTCTCCTCACATGGTGGATCCTAGAGTAGCGTAAGAACATAACTGCAAAATATAGACTGACATCTAACTGACTGACTGAACTAGTCAACATTTTTTGGATGGTTCCTCGATGCAGTTGGATTCTCTTTATTGGCTCAACTCTTTGGATAGGCTTGATTGGCTTGATTGCTTGAGTGTGTCTGGTTTTAGTAATAGATTACTCATATAAGACTGACCTATATGGTTCGAGTGTATCCATCACTATGTAAGATGATTAATATGATGTGATTGATTGATTGTGATCATGTTGGCAGTTGATCAAGCTATGTTAGATGGGCCCCATGTTGGTTTGCAAAGCTCATGATTGTGACATTTGATAGATTGGCTTGGTCGCCAGTTGCTTGCTGATAGGTTTGATAGATTGATAATGTTGTGTCAGATGATTCCCATGCTGATTCGCAAAGCTCATGATTGTGACATTTGATTGACTAGGTGTGATTTCCCTTTTCTCTCTTGATAACTGAGTTGGTTTTATTGCTTGGGATTTTGCAATTTTTTATTATTTTTTATGAAGATTGATTTTCTTAGAACTTTTTGATCTTTTTAGGATTTCTTGATGAGTTTTCCAATTTTTTGGATTTTTTCAGGACATTTTAGAATTGCCCCCTTGTCTAGTGGACCATTACCAACCATGGATAAGGGTTTGGTGCCCAGAGGGGAATGTAATTCTGGATATAGCTTGGGTAGTCTGTCTTGCATTTGAAGTGTGCTCAAGCTTTTGATCTTGGAGTTCATTGATGGGGAAGATGGATTTGAACACTTGGCACCTATTTTCCAGGTTTTCACTAAGGTACCTACTCAATAGCACCTATTTTCCAAGTTTTCACTAAGAGAGCAATTTTGTTTCTCTTTACTTTTTTGCTTTTTTGATTTTTTTGTCGTCACCAAGGCGCCTGATTGCCAGATTTTCACCAAGGTAATATTTTGTATTTTTTGAATTTTTGGTATTTTTTGGACATGTAGATAGGTGCCTTAACCATAGAGACCTCAAGGTTAGAACCTCTTGAGGTGCATGTTGTTGATGTATCCAGGGAGCTGATCTCCTTCTTGTGTCACTAGTATGAATGCCCCACTGTGGGTAGAGCTGACAATTACAAATGGTCCTAGCCAGTTAGGTTTGAACTTTCCTGGTTTCACTCTTTCTGCTTGGTTCTTTTGATTTTCCATGAGGACAAGGTCTCCTACCTCAAATGTTCATGACCTCACCTTCTTATGATAGTTCCTTCTAAGGAAATTATGATAGCCTTGTAAGTGGTTGAAGGCATGTTGTCTTCTTTCATCTTGTAACTCCAGTTCACTGAGCCTTGCTACTTTGTAGTCTTCATATGTAATCAAGTTCTTCAAATATATCTTTACGAATGGGATTTCAAATTTGAGGGGTAATACTCCAGTAATGTAAGTGAGGGGAATTGCTTCCACCCACTTAGTGAAGTATTCTCTTGCTTCTATGATGTATTTGTGTCCATTTGCTGAAGAAGGTGTAATTTTGCCCACTAGGTCAAATCCCCACATAAAAAATGGCAATGGTGATGTGATAGGATTTAGTTCTTGGGTTGGTGCATGGATGAGGTCTCTATGAATCTGACACTATCTACACCTTTGTACATGTTTGTGTACATGTATCTCTATTGTGGGCCAATAGTATCCCATGCAAATGATCTTCTTAGCTAAGATATTGCCACCTCCATGGGTTCCACAAATTCCTTCATGTACCTTGTACAAAGATCTCTGGGATTCCGTGGAAGTGAGACATTGTAGTAGCATACCATCTAGACTTCATCTATATAAATTAGTTGAGAGGATGGTATACCTAGAGGCTTGGCGGATTAGGTACTTTCTCTAGTTTCTAGACAAGTTGGGAGGTAAGACACTATTTTGGAGGTAGTTGTATACATCTTGGTACCATGGGTTTTTAGGACAGACAAGGACGCATGATGATTCTGTGATGGGTGCTTCATGTGATGGCACCAAGAGTTTCTCTACTAGAAACTAGAATCTTGTTTTGTTTCCTGGCATATCAATCAATGATGCTATGGTAGCCATCACATTTGCAGCTTTGTTCTGTGCTCGTGGGACTTGCTTGAAGAAGATGTAGTGGAACTTGGTGTGCAATCTTTCCATCTGTTATTTGTATGGTATTAGATTTTCATCTTTTGACATATAATCATTGTTGACTTGGCTAATGACCAATTGCGAATCTCCGTAGACCTTAAGGTTCTTGATTCTCCATTGAATTGCTATCTTTAAACTGGTGACCAGTGCTTCATATTCTGCTATGTTGTTTGTGCAAGGGAAGTTGAGTCTGAAAGATTTTGGAATTGTATCATTATCTAGAGTGACAAGCACTATTCATGCCCCTACACCATGGTTCATGCGCGACCCATCAAAGTATAGTTTCCATACCTCAATCGTTGGTTGTAGTGTCATAATAGCTTCATCAAGAAAGTCAGAAATAATAGGTTGATGGTCCTGAATGGGTGCCTCTACTAGTTGGTCTGTGATCACTTGCCCTTTGATGGCCTTTCTGTCTACACACTCAATGTCAAACTTGCTTAAGATAACTACCCACTCCGCAAGTCATCCAGTGAGTGTTGTTTTGCTTAGGAGGTACTTTAAAGGATCAATATGTGTGATAAAATTTGTTTGGTGACTCAACATATAATGTCTCAGCATCTGGGAAGCAAAGAAAATTGCAAGGCATGACTTTTCAATTGGCGTATAGTTGAGCTTGCATCCTACCAATGTTCTTCTTAGATAGTAGATGGCCCTTTCTTTACCTGTGTCATCATGTTGTACCAAGAGTACACCTAATGTTGATTATGTTGCTGAGATATACATAAGCAATGGTCTACCTTGGACTGGTGGAACCAATATAGGAGACTTGAGGAGGTAGTCCTTAAATATTTGGAACACTTGTTCACATTGCTCGGTCCATATGAATTTTATGTCTTTGTGCAGTAGATGTTGGAATGGGTGGCACTTGTTTGCTAGTTGAGCTATGAAGTGCCTGATTGATTAGAGCCTTCCTTGTAACCCTCTTAGTTTCCTCAGGTTCGATGGTGGAGGCATGTCCAATATTGCTTTGACTTTCTCTGGGTCTACTTCAACGCCTCTATGTGACACTATGAACCCCAATAGCTTTCCTGTTGTAACACCAAATGCACGTTTCTTTGGGTTTAAACGAACTTTGTATTCCTACATTTTGTCAAAGATTGGTCCCAATACTTGTAGATGATCCTTGCAAAGCATTGACTTGGCTAGTATGTCGTCCACATAGTCTTCCATTGTTTTGTGGATGAGATCATGAAATATAGTTGTCATAGCCCTTTGATATGTCGTGCAAGCATTTTTTAGACCAAACAACATGACATTCCTATAGTAAGTGCTCCAAGGACATGTGAAAGCTATTTTATGGTCGTCTTCTGGCATGATCCTTATCTGATTATACCCTAAAAAGCCATCCATGAGCAATAGCATTTGATGTCCAGCGGTTAGATCCACTATCATGTCTATGTTAGGTAAAGGAAAATCATCCTTGGGACAAGCTATGTTGAGATCTCTGAAGTCTATGCAAATCAATATATGACCACTGTGCTTTGTAACTGGTACCAAGTTAGATATCCAGTCTGTGTATGGCATTGGTCTTATGAATTTGGCATCTAGGAGTTTTTTAAATTCTTCCTTGACTAGCAATGCAACATGGGGATGCATCTTCCTTAGCTTCTGCTTGACAGGTTTGGCGTTGGGTAGCAATGGTAGATGATGTAGCACAAGTTATGGATCTAATCCGGGCATATTTGAGTAGGACCATGCGAAGTTGATCATCCTTTCCTTGAAGAAATTGATGAACTATTTTCTCTCCTCTAGGGTGAGTTATTTTTCCAAGTATATGTTCTTTGGGTTCTTGTCATCTCCCAAATTGACTTCTTCTATTTCTTCTACTAGTAATGTCGATTTCTCCTCTATCAAGGGGAGGAGGTCCTTCTTTCCATCTTCTAGCGCCTTAGTGATGTTTTCACTAGAAGATATGTCTTGTTTTAGCTTTTTATCAAATTTTTTGTTCTTTTTTCCTTTGTGGACTGGAAAGAGGAGCTGCCTTCCCAAAATATGCCACTCTATCGAGGTCAATGGAGAAGCCTTCCTTGTGGTCTCCTGATGACATGCCTTCCCTAAGTCCCATGAAATCAAAAATAGCCTCATCATTCTTAAAGACATCTAAATCAGGCGGTCCTTGTTGATCCCACTCTATTAGCTCTGGGTGTACAAGATAGATACTTTCCTAGTTGTTTGACTCTAGTTGATTGAAAGGGACTACAGATATGGTTCCTACAAAACTGGACTATGATGTGGACACAACACCTGAGGAATGATAAATGACATTTTTATCTATGTAGGGTTGTTCGGCAATGGATAGTTGGTCAAATAAGTCTTCCAGGTTTATGATAGTGTCTGACTGAGGGGAATAATCTAGGATCGACAGTTCAGAGTCGTGAAGGGATCTCCACTCATACTCATGGGATTCAGTCTCGATAGAACACTTGTTAGATGTCTCACTTCCTTCATTATCATCAATTACTATGTGGAGGTCTATTCAGGTTTGCGTGGTTCCCTCTTCGGTGGGCAACAACTGTGCTAGTATGTTTCTTATCAAGACATGTTGTGTGTTGTGCCCCCGGTTCATCTCTACTATTTGTTCCTAATCAACTTGGATATCTTGGATTACTCTTTGTTTCCCATAGCCTAACCCTCTCTTGTTTCTCTGGGTTAGCGGGAGAGACAATTCCATTATGCCTTGTTGTCTTGCCCCTAGGGTGGTTGTACCATCATACCCGAATCTTTATAACATTGTATAACCATTACCATAGTTTGATAGGGGTAGGGTTTGTCAGATTGTATCTTGTGGGTCTTGGTATAACCATGTACTGATATCTTGTTCAAATGGATTTTCTTCTGCTATGTCTCCCCATCTGAAAAAGGTTGTTGGCAGACATCTGAATAGAACAAGCTACGGAGTTTTTGTTATAATAACATGTTGTGGCATGCCATAAGTTCTCAAGCTCTGAGGCATGTGCATGATGGTGAAAGCCTCTTCATATTTGTACTCACCATAGCCCTTGTTGGTAATGGATATCTTGCCCACTTTCCGTATGATATCCTTAGGATTTGAATCTGAAGAGGGGATACTTGCATCCTGGTTTAAAGGTACTTGGTTGTCTCTGTTGATTTGGACTGCGTTACAGTATTGGAAAGGTTGGGGATCTCCCTCTATGATTATTTATTCTCCCTGGTGTGGGAACTTGATGCATTGATGGTATGTTGAGGGTACGGCTTGCATTTCATGTATCCATAGTAACACATTACATCCCAACTCAAGATCTAGGATCTAGAAGGGGGTGTTCTTGACTACTGGACCAATATGGACAGGTAGAATGATAATACCTTTAGAGGACCTTTCCTCTACGTCATAAGGTCTGATATTTATCCTCTTCATGACATCAATGCTTGATTCTAAATATCCTAGTTGCTTGATTAACTTTAGATTACAGATGTTTAACACAACTCCACCATCAACAAGGACCCTACGGACAGTGCTTTTGTGGACCTGGACCAGTAAGTGCAAAGGATCATTATGCAAGGGTTTATGTGATGGCACATCATGGTCTATGAATGTGGCATGTTTGTTAGCAGCTATATGGTTAACCATCATTTGGAAGCTCTCAGGTGTTATGTCCCTTGGGAGAGCTGCATTTTGAAGGGCTTGGTCAAGTGTCAGTTTATGTTGCGGAGATATGCACAATAGGTCAAACCTAGAGATCTGGGTAGGTGTGCGCTTTAGTTGATCCACTATGCTTGGCTCTGGATCTGAGTTTGCATTAGGATTGGCCAATACAGTATATGAGGATGGTACTCCTTGCAAGATGACTCTAGCATGACGTGTTGTTACAACACATTTGTTACCTTAGTCTTTGATAATGATCGTAGCCACATGGCTATATGAAGGATTATGGAAATTGATAACATTATCATTGTTGGCATATGTATAGTTGACTTGTTTTGTCTGTCCACTAGACCCGGAGGCTTTTCCCTTATTGTGATCATGAAAGGTATCATTGAAGATAGTGTGATTGCTTGTGCCTTTGGCTTGGGTATTTGTCACATCGATGACCCCTATGTCAATCAGATCTTGGATAGCATGTTTCAATCAGTAATAGTTAGGCGCCTTTGTCATTTTACCACCTTGGTTTGTTTGCATCTTATTCAAATACCCTGATTTATGGGAGAGTGATTGTGTTTTATTGTATCAACTTGCGTAAAGATGATTCTATCGGGTCTCCTAATGGTGTGAAATCTCGTTGCTGGAATTGAAACTATGGTCTACATTGAGTCTGTTGTTGACTGTTTGACACAGCAGCCGCTTGGATAGGGGGAGGTTGGTTTTGGGTGTATGCTTGTTGAGTGGGCCCCGTGGGTTGTTGGTTGGCCATAGGTGCGCCTTGCAGTGACACCTTGGGTTGTACATAGTTGATTGTCTTCACATCAATGACACCATCATTGGTGACATTTTTGTTTTTGTTCCAGCACTTAGCTTTGTCCGTTGCATTTTTGTTTGTATTTGTTTGTGTTGGATCTGCAAGGATTTCTCATTTGACTAAGTTATGCTCACAACGAACTCCTCGTTCGATGAGTTGTGTGAAGTTCAGAGCTAACTACAATTCTATTATGAATGACATGTCTGGAATTAGATTGTCAACGAACATTACTATTAGGTATTGTTCAAGCACATCATACGTTATGCGGTTTTTCATATTCCTCCATCTTTGTAGGAACTTCACAAAAGACTCTCCATCCTTTTGTTTGATATCGCAAAGGTCCTTGATGCTAACATTGCTCTCGATGTTATGATGGAAGTGAGCTATGAACTTTTTAGCCAGTTCACCGCAAGACTGAATGCCATGAGGTAAATGTGAGAACCACTCCATTTCTGTTCTAACTAAGCTTTGTGGGAACAATCGCATTAAATATGTTTCATCATGTTTGACTTTGACGCAACTAGCAAAAAACTCTCAGATATGTTCAATAGGGTTGGTATTGCCCCTATATTTGTCAAATTTCAGTACTAAGAAGTGATTTGGGAACAGAGACATGTGGAGAGAATGATCAAAGGGGTATGGGTATAAATCCTCTACGGTGTAGGATTTAGTTTGCCCATGATTCTGCATATCCATCATTTGGGTATGAAGGGTTTGCATTTGTTGCATTAACATGTCTGTTTGATATTGAGGTTGATGTGTGATGACGTTCCTCTGTGCTATAGTGGGTATGAGGCTGCGCCTCTGTGTCCCTTGAGTAGGAACATAAGATTTCATCCTGGGGACTTGATATTAATTTCCCACCAAGTGATTTTGATATGGGGGCACCTGAGTAGCCCATGGTGGGTTTTGATTTTTTTGTTGTTGGGATTGGGAATGCTGTTGTGGTTGGAAATGGGGTTGATATTGTTGCTGCTGAGGTTGGGGTTGAAGCTGGGGTTGTTGTTGTTGAAGTTGGAATTGAGGCAACTGTAGCTAGGGTTGCTTTTGCAGGGGTTGGATTTGAGTCAACTGAAGCTGGGGTTGTTGTTGCTGGGGTTGGATTTGAGGCAACTGAAGCTGGGGTTATTGTTGCTGGGGTTGGATTTGTGGCAATTGAAACTGCAGTTGCTATTGTAGAGGTTGGATTGATGGCAACTGAAGCTAGGGTTGTTGTTGTTGGGGTTCGATTTGAGGTAGCTGAAGCTGGGGTTGTTGTTGCGGAGGTTGGATTGATGTCAGAATGGTTAATGGTGTAGGCTTGGGTGGGCATTGAATGTACGTCATACCTGTAGAGATGGATCCCTGTGGGCATGAGGTGTTGATCCCAAGACTAGTATGAATTGACTACAACAACAACATAGTTTCAGAATAGTTGGTGTTTGGTGGGATGGAAGGCATAGCATGAGAGCTTGATTGCCCCAGCCATGTGACTAAAGCTGGGAGCATACTAGTGACCACAGGTGCACTCAGTTGTGATCCTGTCATGCTTTGAGTGGAAGATATGTTGGCCTAGTTCATGCCATTGGTTTGACTGGGTTTCACCTGTGTCAATGTGGGTATTACTAATGGTGGGAATATTTGAGAGACAACAGGCAGTATCTGAGGATACTGAGTAGTGTTTTGACCTGCGAGAGGGTTTTCAGGCCATATGGTTGATACACTGAATTCAGCAGGGAGTTTGACTCCCTTCTTTATCAGCATGGCTAAGAAGCATTTGGGATTCCTCTCTACAACAGTGTCAACCACTTGTGTGGAATAAGCATCTTTCTCTATATCCTCTAGTTCCTCTTATATGACATTTTGGAAAAGAGCTACCCCACGGGGTTGTTCAATGAACAGAGTAGAACTAGTGTTTATAAAAGGGTCATCTTCTCTCTCTGTTTCCCAAGCAGGGAATCTGTTGATATATGACTCATCAGGTTGTGTTCTAGCCTTTGACCTTGTGTAAGGCCCTCCATGACGTGTTTGAGACATAGTGTGGTCCAGATTTTGTAACCAAAACAAGTGATATAAAGCAAACAAAGAAGAATATCCTTTCTAAGGAAGTTTGAGTTATGTTTTGGACAAGGGTAATTCTAAGGACAGATTTTGATATATCTTGATCTCAAAGTGGTGATGATGTAAAAAGATAAGATTTGTCAACCTTTTCCTGGGACAAAGTCACTTTGATAAAGATGATGATGTTTGATATGATGATATCAAGGTATTTCGAGCCTGAGCTTTTGAACTAACAATGTTTTTGACAATAATCGTGCTTTTTAGAGAAGGGATGATCTTTAATGTTTAGAGATTCACACAATGTTCTTCATGTTTTCCTGGGATAGACACTAATTTTGGACACCAAATGAAGATTTCTTTCAAGGTTTTTAGGTCAAAATAGGAATAATGTGTCTCTGGTCAATTGCGGTACAACTCCACCAATTGTGGTAAAGTAAATGGTCAATTGCGATACTTTATCACCGATTACGGTAATAAAAAGAGAGATTGTGGCAATAAACAAGTTAACTACGGCAGACTTCTGACAATTGCAACAAAATGCAAGCAATTATGGTAAAAGGGGAACAGTCTGAAAAAAAGACTAGAGGCTAGGTATCGATGTCTGACAATTTTGATATTTTGGAACAATGCTTTTGATTTACAAGACAGTTGATGTTGACAACCCTAGACTTTAACTCGTTTGACTCATTTTGATAGTTTGGATGTTTGTTTTGCATTTTCAAAAACTGATCAAAGAACAAGCACGACAGACACTGTGTTTTGAAGAATGAAGACTGATAGTGTGTATGTTCTACAACTTTTTCAAGTTGCAAGGTTATCACGAGGTCTCAACAATGAATAGTCAAATTAATCTAGGTCAATGGCTTTAGAATACAATATTATAGGCCCAATGCTTGAATATCCATTAGCTCACACATTAATTATCACACTACTAGGACATGAAGTTCCACAACGTAGGTGCCCGTGTTTTATCCATTTCTAGGTATTTTTGTCATGGAGTGAAGATCTCTTTCACTAGACAAATAACGTGGGACACATATGTTGGGAATCTTGGGGGGAAATTCTACAACCCCTTGCACTATAATAAAATACCTGTTTAGAGGTAAATCGAGTTAGCCTCTAATTAACAAGGTTGTAGTAAGGGTTCATGGTGTCTATCCAATCGGTTTGTACGTGTATGACTCACTTAAGAGCCTAGTTGACCACGTTGGCTCCTTAGGGATATTCACCCGATTCAAACTATCATCAACACACCTCGTATGAGCTTGGCTAGATAAGACAGAACTTTGGTTCGTGCCTTGTTTATATACCGATTGGAAGGATTACCAGTTTAAGGTCATTCTTCGAGGAAGAAGCACATTCTCCGGACATGCCTTTCTAAAAAGTATAAAGGTGTCTAATCTAACAGATTGTGCAAGTGCACCCAAAACTCAAGACACAAGGTAAATTGATTAAGCTCCCAAAAGTTTGAAATGTGAACTAAGTGTATGCCTCTTCTTCTTGATTCGTGGTTCCCAAGCTTTCCAAAGGCAAGGGTTAGTAGCAAAGGTTTTACAAATGATATAAATCCAATACACAAATACTAATAAAATGAATAACTCGAAGCATAACCAATAAAATGTACAAGCAAAGAAAGGAAAAGAAATGAATGCAAACCCAGAAGTGCTTGAAGCTTTTATTGTTTCTCTCTACTCCTTCCGAAACGTTGCTCTTGATGCTTAGCATTGGGGTGGGCAGCATCTATGACTTGAGAAGTGTTGAGAATTTGCTAATTGAAATGAGTGTGTGATCACAAGATGGCTTGAATGCTAGAAGCAAACTGACATAGTAATGGCGCATGAGAGCTTGAAATCCTGGATCCTTCAAATGGTTATGAAGGATTTATTATATAGGAATTGGTAATGATATGAACGGTTGAGATCAATCCCAGAGATAGGGAGATGAATGGTTGAGATTAAAAGGAACTGGAGAAGCCATCAATAAACTCCACCTCTTCATTTGGTAAAGAGGAGATAGAGTTTGGTTGACTGAAGAGATAATTGTGAGTTACCTTTTTGAACTGAAGAGGTGGGTGAAGTTACCCATGTGATCTGATTGGAGTTATCTCTTTGAAGATAAATGAATATTTAATTCAATTATTTAATTAAAGCTTTCAACATGTGAGATAATTGAATTCTTTTTGATTTAGAATTGCTTTATTGAATAAAATTAAATTAATTTAATTGGAAGAATTTAATTAGTAAGTTTAAATATTTGAATTTAAACTATAGGAAATTTAATTTAATTAATTAATTAATCAATTAAGGTTAATTAATTAAATAAAATTAATTATTTAATTAATTTTGGGAATTTGATTAGATAATTTGGGGAATGAATTTAGAGGAAAATAGATGATTAATTAATGATTAAAAAACCA
>MU227287.1:577453-592289 GCA_018584345.1 Thuja plicata
CCCTAGAGTCCATCTGGATAGCATCATGAGCTCTTGTTTGCAACATAAAAAGGGAAAGACCATAGAAATCAAGATAGAACTCCAAAACACTCAGAGTCCATCTGAATAGCACTGCGAGCTCTTGATTATATAAAACCAAACAAGCAAAATAAAAGAGAAGAAATGTCCAGTTCTTTCCCAAGGTTAAGCTCAAATCGTGAAACTGTGCGGCTGCCAGATAAGTGACAACACCTACCACATTTATCCTAAATCATCATGGCCCAGAAATTGAAGTGAACATTCAACAAACAACAATCAAAGAAAATAAGTCATGATCTATCATAGCTACTCTCCTCACATGGTGGATCTTGGAGTAGCATAAGAACATAACTGTGAAATAAAGACTGACATTTGACCAACTTACTGACCTAGTAAACATTTTTTGGATGGTTCCTTGATGCAGTTGGATTCTCTTGATTGGCTCGACTCTTTGGATAGGTTTAATTGGCTTGATTGCTTGAGTGTGTCCGGTTTTAGTAATACTTTACTCATATAAGACTGACCTGTCTAGTTTGAGTGTATCCATCAGTGTGTAAGATGATTGATATGATTTGATTGATTGATTACTTTGATCATGTTGGCAGCTGATCAAGCTATGTCAGATGGGCCCAATGTTGGTTCACAAAGCTCATGATTGTGACAATTGATAGATTGATTTGATCATTTTGGCAGCTGATTAAGCTGTGTCAAATGGGCCCAATGTTGGTTCGCAAAGCTCATGATTGTGATAATTGATAGATTGATTTGATCATTTTGGCAGCTGATCAGGCTATGTCAGATGAGCCCAATGCTGGTTTGCAAAGCTCATGATTGTGACATTGATTAACTGGGTATGATCGCCCTTTTCTCTCTTGATAATTGAGTTGGTTTTATTGCTTGGGATTTTGCAAATTTTTTAATGTTTTTGATGAAGATTGATTTTCTCAAAACATTTTTTATTTGGATTTTTGGATGAGTTTTCCAAATTTTTAAGATTTTTTCTAGATATTTAGAATCGCCCCCTAGTCTGATGGACTAGTACTGACCATGGATAAGTATTTGGTGCTCAGAGGGGAATGTGCTTCTAGATATAGCTTTGGTTAGTTAGTCTTGCATTTGAAATCTGCTCAAAATTTTGGAGTTCATTGATGGTGAAGCTAGATTTGAACACTTGGCACCTGTTTGCCAGGTTTTCACCAAGGTACCTACTCAATAGCACCTGTTTGCCAGGTTTTCACTGAGAGAGTGATTTTTTTCTCTTTACTTTTTTTGCTTTTTTAATTTTTTTTTGTTTTTGTCGTCATCAAGGCGCCTGATTGCCAAGTTTTCACCAAGGTAACATTTTGTATTTTCTTATTTTTTGGTATTTTTAGGATATGTAGATAGGTGCCTTAACCATAGAGACCTCAAGGGTAGAACCTCTTAAGGTGCATGTTGTTGATGTATTCGGGGAGCTAATCTCCTTCTGGTGTCACTAGTATGAATGCCCCACTCTAAGTAGAGCTGATAATGACAAATGGGCCTAACTAGTTAGGCTTGAACTTTCTGAGTTTGACTCGCTCTGCTTGGTTCTTTTGATTTTCCATGAGGACAAGGTCTCCTACCTCAAATTTTCATGGCTTCACCTTCTTGTGATATTTTCTTCTAAGGCGATTTTGATAGCCTTGTAAGTGGTTGAAGGCATGTTATCTTATTTCATATAGTAACTCTAGTTCACTGAGCCTTGCTACTCTATAGTCCTCATCTATAATCAGGTTCTTCAAAGATATCCTTAGGGATGAGATTTCCACTTTGAGGGGCAATACTGCCTCTAATCCATAGACTATGGAGAAAGGAGTGGCTCCTTTAGGTGTTCTCACACTAGTTCTGCATGCCCATAATGTGAGACTAAGCTGTAAATGCCAGTCTCGCCCTGATTCGTTCACTGTTTTCTTCAAGATTTTCAAGATTGTTTTGTTTGTATATTTGGGTTGGCCATTCCCTTGAGGATAATAAAAGGATGAGAACCCTTGTTTGATATGGAACTATTCACATAGCTCTTCAACATCCTTGTTTTGGAAAGGTGTACCATGATCTTTTAGGATAGTTTGAGGGATCTTGTATCGACAGATAATGTGGTTAAGTATGAACATTGCTATTTTCTTTACAGTGATGTAAGTGAGGGGAATTTCCTCCACCCACTTTGTGAAGTACTCAGTTGCTGCTATGATGTATTTGTGTCCATTTGCTGATGAAGGTGTAATTTTTCCCACTAGGTCAAATCCCCACATGGAAAATGGCAATGGTGATGTGATTGGATTTAGTTCCTAGGCTGGTGCATGGATGAGGTCTCCATGAATCTGACACTGTCTACACCTTTGTACATGTTTGTGTGCATCTATCTCTATTGTGGGCCAATAGTATCCCATGCAGATGATCTTCTTAGCTCTGTTGTTGCCACCTCTGTGGGTTCCACAAATTCCTTCATGTACCTCGTACAAAGCTTTCTTGGTTTTCGTGGAAGTGAGACATCGTAGTAGCATTCCGTCTAAACTTAGTCTATATAAAGTAGTTGAGAGGATGGTATACCTAGAGGCTTGGTGGATGAGGGACTTTCTCTGGTTCCTAGACAAGTTGGGAGGTAAGACATTGTTTTGAAGATAGTTATAAACATCTTGGTACCATGGCGATTCAAGACCAATAAGGACGCATGTTGATTCTATGATAGATGCTTGGTGTGATGGCACCAAGAGTTTCTCTACTTGAAACTTGAATCTTGTTTCATTGCCTGGCATATCAATTAGTGATGCTATGGTAGCCATTGCATTTATAGCTTTGTTCTGTGCTCGTGGGACTTGCTCGAAGAAGATGTAATGGAACTTGGTGCGTAGTGTTTCCATCTGTGCTCTGTATGGTATGAGCTTCTCATCTTTGGTCATATAATCATTGTTGACTTGACTAATGATCAACTATGAGTCTCCAAAGACCTTTAGGTTCTTGATTCTCCATTGAATTGCTATCTTTAGACTGATGACCAGTGCTTCATATTATACTATGTTGTTAGTGCATGGGAAGTTGAGTCTGAAAGACTTTGGAATTGTATCATGATCTGGAGTGATAAGCACTATCCCTGCCCCCGCACCATGGTTCGTGCATGACCCATCAAAATATAGTTGCCATACCTTGATCGTTGGTTGTAGTGTCATAATAGATTCATCAGGAAAGTCAGAAATAATAGGCTGATGGTCTTGAATGGGTGCCTCTGCTAGTTGATCTGTGATCACTTGCCCTTTGATGGCCTTTCTTTCTACATATTCAATATCAAACTCACTTAAGATCATTACCCACTTTGCAAGTCATTTGGTGAGCGCTGCTTTGCTTAGGAGGTACTTTAAAGGATCAATATGTGCGATCAAATTTGTTTGGTGACTCAACATATAATGTCTCAGCTTCTGGGAAGCGAAGCCAACTGCAAGGCATGACTTTTAAATTGGTGTATAGTTGAGCTCATATCCTACCAATGTTCTTCTTAGATAGTAGATGGCCCTTTCTTAACCTGCATCATCATGTTGTGCCAAGAGTACACCTAATGCTGACTCCGTTACTGAGATATATAAAAGCAATGGTCTACTTTGGACTGGTGGCACCAATATAGGAGACTTGAGGAGGTAGTCCTTGAATGTTTGTAATGCTTGTTCACATTGCTCTATCCATATGAATTGGATGTCTTTGTGCAATAGATGTTGGAATGGGTGGCACTTGTCTGCTAGCTGAGCTATGAAGCACCTGATTGATTGGAGCCTTCCTTGTAACCCTCTTAGTTGTCTTAGGTTCGATGGTGGAGGCATGTCCAATATTGCTTTGACTTTCTCTGGGTCTACTTCAACGCCTCTATGTGACACTATGAACCCCAGTAGCTTTCCTTTTGTGACATCGAATGCACATTTCTTTGGGTTTAAACGAACTTTGTATTGATGCATTCTGTCAAAGATTGGTCCCAATACTTGTAGATGATCTTTGTGAAGCATTGACTTGGCTAGTATGTCGTCCACATAGTCTTCCATTGTTTTGTGGATGAGATCATGAAATATTGTTGTCATAGCCCTTTGATATGTTAGACCCGCATTTTTGAGACCAAATGGCATGTCATTCCAATAGTAAGTTCCCAAGGACATGTGAAAGTTGTTTTATGTTGATCCTTGGGTGCGATCCTTATCTGATTATACCTTGAAAAGCCATACATGAGTGATAGCATTTGATGTCCAGCGGTTAGATCTACTATCATATCAATGTTGGGTAAGGGAAAGTCATCTTTGGGACAAGCTATGTTGAGATCTCTGAAGTCTGTGAAAATCCATATTTGACCACTATGCTTTGTAACTGGCACCAAGTTAGATATCTATTCTGCGTATGGTATAGGTCTTATGAACTTAGCATCCAGGAGCTTCTTCAATTCTGCTTTGACTAGCAATGCAACATGGGTATGCATCTTTCTCAGCTTCTGTTTGACAGGTTTGGCATTGGGTAGCAACGGGAGATGGTGTAGTACTAGCTCTGGATCTAACCCTGGCATATCTGAGTAGGACCATGCGAAATTTATCATCCTTGATTTAAAGAAGCTGATAAACTATGCTCTCTCCTCAGGGGTGAGTTATTTTTCCAAGTATATGTTCTTTGGGTTCTTGTCATCTCCCAAATTGACTTCCTCTATTTCTTCTGTTAGTAATGTCGATTTCTCCTCCATCAAGGGGAGGAGTTCCTTCTTTCCATCTTCTAGCACCTCAGTGAGGTTTTTGCTAGAAGATACATCTTGTTTTAGCTTTTTATCATTCTTTTGTTCTTTTTTCTTTTATGGACTGGAAAGAGGAGTTGCCTCCCCAAAATATGTCGCTCTGTTGAGGTCAATGGAGAAGCCTGCCTTGTGGTCTCATGATGGAATGCCTTCCCTAAGTCTCATGAAATCAGCAATAGCCTCATAGTTCTCGAAGATATCTAAATCAGGGGGTCCTTGTTGATCCCACTCTATTAGCTCTAGGTGTACAAGACAAATACTTTTGTGTTTGTTTGACTCTAGTTGATTAAAAGGGACTACATATATGGTTCCTGCAAAACTAGACTATGATGTGGACGCAACACTTGAGTTTTGATAAATGACATGTTTATCTACGCAGGGTTGTTTGGTAATGGTCACTCGGTCAAATAAGTCTTCTAGGTTTATGATAGTGTCTGACCGAGGGGAATAATCTAGGATCGATGGTTCAGAGTCATGAAGGGATCTCCACTCATACTCGTGGGAGTCAGTCTCAATAGAATGCTCATTAGATGTCTCACTTCCTTTTTTATCATCAGTTGCTATGTGGAGGTTTATTCGGGTTTGTGTGGTTCCTTCTTCGGCAGGCAACAATTGTGCTAATATATTTCTTATCAAGACATGTTCTATGTTATTCCCCCGGTGCATCTCTGCTATTTGTTCTTGATCGACTTGGATGTCTTGGATCACCGGACATGTTCCTAGTTGCCCATAGCCCAACCCTCTTTTGTTTCTCTGGGTTGGTGGGAGAGACAATTCCATTAAGCCTTGTTTCCTTGCCCCCAGACTAGTTGTACCATCATACCCAAATCTTTGTAACATTATGAACCATTACCATAGTTTGACAAGGGTAGGGGTGGTCAGATTGTCTCTGGTGAGTCTTGGTATAACTAGATATTGATGTCTTGTTCAAATGTCTTTTCTTCTGCTATGTCTCTCCATCTGACAAAGGTTGTGGGCAGACATCTGAATAAAATAGGCTGCGGAGTTTCTGTTATAATAATAGGTTGTGGCATGCCATAAGTTCTTAGGCTCTAAGGCATGTACATGATGGTAAAAGCCTCTTCATATCTGTATTCACCATAGCCCTTATCATTAATGGATATCTTGCCCGCTTTCCATGTGATATCTTTAAGATTTGAATCTGAAGAGGAGGGAATACTTGCATCCTGGTTAATGACTATCTTTCCTACTGTCTATGTGACATCCTTAGAATTTGAATCTGAAGAGGATGGGATGCTTGCTCTTGGTTTGATGGTACCTGGTTATCAGTGTTGATTTGGACCGCATTACAATATTGGAGAGGAATGGGATCTCCCTCTATGATGATTTCCTCTCCCTAGTGTGGTAACTTGATGCATTGATGGTATGTCAAAGGTATGGCTTGCATTTCATGTATCCAAGGTCTCCCTAGTAGCATGTTGTATCCCAACTCAAGGTTTAGGATCTGGAAGGGAGTGTTTTTGACCACTGGACTGATACAGACAGGTAGAATGATAATACCTTTAGAGGACCTTTCCTCTTCATCATAAGCTCTAATATTTATCCTCCTTGTGACATCAATGCTTAATTCTAAATAGCCCAGTTGCTTGATTAAATTTAGAGTAAAGATGTTTAACCCAGCTCCACCAATAACAAGGACCCTATAGATAGCACTTTTATGGACCTGGACAAGTAAATGCAAAGGATCATTATGCAGGGGTTTATGCGGTGGCACATCACGGTCTGTGAATGTGGCATGTTTGTTAGTAGCTATATGGTTGACCATCGTTTGGAACCTCTCAGGTGTTATGTCCCTTGGGACAGCTGCATTCTGAAGGGCTTGGTCAAGTGTCAGTTTATGCTGTGGAGATATGGGAAATAGTTCAAACATGGAGATCTGGGCAGGTGTGCGCTTTAGTTGATCCACTATGCTTGGATGTGGATCTGATTTTGCTTTAGGATTGGTAGATATAGTAGGTGAGGGTGGTACTCCTTGCAAGATGACTCTAGCACGACGCATTGTTACAACACATTTGTTACCTTGGTCTTTGATAGTGATTGTAGCCACATGGCTATCTGAAGGATTGAGGCAATTGATAACATTATCACTATTGGCATATGTATAGTTGAATTGTTTTGCCTGTCCACCAAACCCAGAGGCTTTTCCCTTGTTGTGATCATGGAAGGTATCATTGAAGATAGTGTGATCAGTTGTTCCTTTGGTTTGGGTATTTGTCACATCGATGACCCCTGTGTCAATCAGATCTTGGATAGTGTGTTTTAATCGGTAACAGTTAGAGGTTTTGTGCCCTTTCACTCAATGAAACTCGCAAAAATCCTTGTCATTATACCACGTTGGTTTGTTCACATCCTGTTTGAAGTCCTTGATTTCAGGGAGAGTGATAGTGTTTGATTGTATCAACTTGCGTAAAGCTGATTCTATCAACTCTCCCAATGGTGTGAAATCTCGTTGCTGGAATTGAAATCATGATCTGCGTTGATTCCATTGTTGAATGTTTGACACAGCGGCCGCTTGTACAGGGGGAGGTTGGTTTTGGGTTTATGCTTGTTGAGTGGGCCCTGTGGTTTTTTGGTTGGCCATAGGTGCACCTTGCAGTGACACCTTAGGTTGTGCACAGTTGACTATCTTCACATCAATGACACCATTGCTAGTGACATTTTTTTTGTTCCACCACTTAGCTTTGTCTGTTGCATTTTTGTTTGTATTTGATTGTGTTGGATTTGCAAGGATTCCTCGTTTGACTAAGTTCTGCTCACAATGAACTCCTCGTTTGATGAGTTGTGTGAAGTTCGGAGCTAACAGTAACTCTGTTGTGAATGACATGTCTGGAATTAGATTGTCAACAAACATGACTATTAGGTCTTGTTCAGGCCCATCATATGTTATGCGGTTTTCTGTATTCCTCCATTTGTGTAGGAACTTCACAAAAGACTCTCCATCCTTCTATTTGATATCGCAAATGTCCTTGATGCTGACCTTGCGCTCGATGTTATGATGGAAGTGAGCTATGAACTTTTCAACCAATTCACCCAAAGACTGAATGCCATGAGGTAAATGCAAGAACCATTCCACTGCTGGTCCAACCAAGCTTTGTAGGAATAGTCGCATTAAATATGTTTCATCATGGGCGACTTTGATGCAACTAGCAAAAATCTCTTGGATATGTTCAATAAGGTTGGTATTGCCCCTATATTTGTCGAATTTAGGTACCGAGAAGTGATTTAGGAACAAAGACATGTGGAGAGAATGATCAAAGGGGTATGGGTAAAAATCCTTTGCGGTGTAGGATTTAGTTTGCCCCTGATTTTGCATATCCATCATTTGGGTTTGAAGGGTTTGCACTTGTTGCATTAACATGTTTGTTTGATATTGAGGTTGATGTGTGAGGATATTCCTTTGTGTTGTAGTGGGTATGAGGCTGCGCCTCTATGTCCCTTAAGTAGGAACATAGGATTTCATCCTGGGGACTTGATATTGGTTTCCCACCGAGTGATTTGGAAATGGGGGCACATGAGTAGCCCATGGTGGGTTTTGATGCATTTGCTGTTGTGTTTGAAATTGGGATTGATATTGTTGTTGTTGAGGTTGGGGTTGAAGCTCGGGTTGTTGTTGTTGAGTTTAGAATTGAGGCAACTGAAGCTAGGATTATTGTTGCAGGGGTTGGATTTGAGGCAACTGAAGTTGGGTTGTTGTTGTGGGGGTTGGAATTGAGGCAACTGAAGCTGGGGTTGTTGTTACGGGGGTTGGATTTGAGGCAACTAAAGCTGGGGTTGCTATTGTGGGGGTTGGATTGATGTTAGAATGGGAAAAGGTGTAGCCTTGGGTGGGCATTGACTGTAAGTTGTACCTGCAGAGATGGATCCCTTTGGGCATGAAGTATTGATCCCAAGACTAGTATGAGTTGATTGCAGTAGTGGCATAGTTTTATAATAGTTTATGTTTGGTGTAGCTTGAGAGCTTGATTGCCCCGGCCATATGACCAAAGGTGGGAGCATACTAGTAACCACAGGTGCACTCAATTGTAAGCCTGTCATGTTTTGAGTGGAAGATGTGCTGGCCTGATTTGGGTCATTGGTTTGATTGGGTATCATTTGTGTTAATGTGGGTAATACCAATGGTGGGAAGATTTGAGAGACAACAGGCAGTATCTGAGGAGGCTGAGTGGTGTTTTGACCTGCGAGAGGGTTTTCAGGCCATATGGTTGATACACTGAATTCAGCGGGGAGCTTGACTCCTTTCTTTATCAGCATGGCTAAGAAGCATTCAGGATTCCTCTCTACAACAGTGTCAACCACTTGTGTGGAATAAGAATCTTTCTCTATATCCTCTAGTTCCTCTTCTATGACATTTTGGAAAAGAGCTACCCCACGAGGTTGTTCAATGAACAGAGTAGAACTGGTGTTTATAAAAGGGTCGTCTTCTCTCTCTATTTCCCAAGCAGGGAATCTATTGATATATGACTCATCAGGTTGTGTTCTAGCCTTAGACCTTGTGTAAGGCCCTCCATGAGGTGTTTGAGACATAGTGTGGTCCAGGTTTTGTAACTAAAACAAGTGGTATAAAGCAAACAAAGAAGAATATCCTTTCTAAGGAAGTCCGAGTTATGTTTAGGACAAGGGTAATTCTAGGGACAGATTTTGATATAGCTTGATCTCAAAGTGGTGAAAAAAGATAAGATTTGCCAACCTTTGTCTTGGACAAAGTCACTTTGATAAGGATGATGATGTTTGATATGATGAGATCAAGGTATTTTGAGTCTAAGCTTTTGAACTAACAATGTTTTTGACAATAATCGTGCTTTTCAGAGAAGGGATGATCTTTGATGTTCAGAGATTCACACAATATTCTTTGCATTTTTCTGGGATAGACAATAGTTTTAGACACCAAATGAAGAGTTCTTTCAAGGTTTTTAGGTCAAAACAAAAATAAAGTATCTCTGGTCAATTGCGGTACAACTCCACCGATTGCGGCAAAGTAAATGGTCGATAGTGGTAGTTTATCACCGATTGTGGTAATAAACAAGGTGGTTGCAGAAAAATCCCTTCAATTACGGCAGAATGCGGGCAATTGTGGTAAAGGGGAAACAGTCTCAAAAAGACTAAAAGATTGGTATCACTGCTTGACAATTTTGATATTTTTGGAACAATGCTTCTGATTTGCAAGACAATTGACATTGACAACCCCAGACTTTAACACATTTGACTCATTTTGACAGTTTGGATATTTTGTTTTGTGTTTTCAGAAATTGATCAAAGAAACAAGCATAATAGACACTGTGTTTTGAAAAATGAAGACTGACACTATGTAAGTTCTACAACTTTTTCAAGTTGAAAGGTTATCACAAGGTCTCAACAATGAAAAGTCAAATTTAATCTAGGTCAATGACTTTAGAGTACAATGTTATAGGTCTAATACTTGAATGTACGTTAGCTCACACAACAATTATCACACTACTAGGACATGAAGGTCCACGATGTAGGTGCCTGTGTTTTTGTTGTTTTCAGGCATTGTTGCCGTGAAGTGAAGATCTCTTTCACTATACAAATACTGTGGGACACATATGTTGGGGATCTTGGGGGGGAATTTTGCAACCCCTTGCACTATAATAAGGTACTTGTTTGGAGTAAGGGTTCATGGTGTCTCTCCAATTGGTTTGTACATGTGTGACTCACTTAAGAGCCTAGTTGATTACGCTGGCTCCTTGGGGATATTCACCCAATCTAGACTATCACCAACACACCTCGCCCAAGCTTGGCTAGATAAGATAGAACTTTAGTTCGTGCCTTGTTTATATACCGATCGGAAGGATTATTGGTTTAAGGTCGTCCTCTAAGGAAGAAGTGCATTCCCCAGATAAGCCTTTCTAAAAAGTATAATGGTTTCTATTCTAACATTTTGTGCAAGTGCACCCAGAACTCAAGACACAAGGTAAATCGATTAAGCTATAAAAGTTTGAAATGTGAACTAAGCTACACCACCATACAAGCACAAGTGTTCAATTTTAAGCCCAAAAGCAGGTGTTGATTGCTTGTTCAATTTTAATGCACCAAATTGAGAAATTCTTTGCCTTATTCAATTTTAGTCCCCACGTCAATTTTAAGCCCAATTTTGAAATGTGAGATGTAAGATGTGTGACAAACACTATTCTTTTTAAACCCAAATCGACAAGTGAATGAATTTTAAGTTGTATTGTTATCTTGCCTCCTCGATTTGTACCTATCAAAGAAAGTGTTTAGTATCTTCAAAAATGAAAGCTTTCAATCCAAAATAGCAAAATATCTGAAAACTCTGGGATTGTTGAGATTGCTGAAATTAATGGTAACTTTATACTTACCTGTGAATCTCTTAATTGAATCAATGTACCTCGTGTTTGCTTCACTTTGATCGTTAGCCATGATTGCGAGAATAGCCCTTTGTTGTGATCAATAGTTGATGGTTCTCCTTCTAGTAGCTCTTAATGCTCTAGCACTTGGTATGCGTCTGATTATCCTCTTGGCCATTAGTCATTTTCTCAATCCCAAGAAATCAAGAAAGAACACACAAAAAGAAAACTTTTTCAAAGATCTTTCTTTTTTTGAAAATATTTCTCAGAAAAAATAAAATAACAGAGAATAAATTTCCTATATAATTTCAAGACCTTACCAAAAATGTAACTTTTTTGATAAGAAATGCTGATTTGTGTCCAAAATTAAATTTTATGAAATATCATAAACAAATTATAAAAAATCATAAAAAATTCAAAAAAATCTTAATTTTGGACTGTAGCTTTCTTTTGTCAAAGGGTACCTACAAAAAAAAAATTAGATCATAATTCCTTAATTTGTGCCCTAAGGACCCATTTTATCATAAAAGACCAGTTTGAAAAGATCTATTATTTTTGCAAAATAATTTCATGGAAATTAAAATCACAGAGAATAGACCCCCTCTATAATTTCAATAGATTTCCAAAAATGTAACTTTTTTGATAAGAAATGCTGATTTGTGTCCAAAATTAAATTTTTATGAAATATCATAAAAAAATAATAAAAAATTCAGAAAAATCTAAATTTTGGACTGTAGCTTTCTTATGTCAAAGGGTGCCTACAAAAAAAAATTTAGATCATAATTCCTTAATTTGTGCCCTAGGAATCCATTTTATCATAAAAGACTAGTTTGAAAAGATCTGTTATTTTTGTAAAATAATTTTATAGAAATTAAAATCACAGAGAATAAACCCCCTCTATACTTTAAATACCTTTCCAAAAATGTAATTTTCTTGAAAATAAATCTGATTTGTGCCCAGAAATGATTATTTATGAAATATCACAGAAACATTATAAAAATAAATAAAAAAACTCAGAAATATCTAAATTTTTGTTTGGGGCCTCCTTAGATCAGCATCAACCTGCGAAAAAAATCTAATAAAATAATTCCATACAGTTTGAAAGATATGACCAAATTTCACGCGGGCTGTAAGTTCACGTCGGGTTTACCAAAATGTATGCCTCTTCTTCGTGATTCGTGGTTCCCAAGCTTTCCAAAGGCAAGGGTTAGTAGCAAAGCTTTTACAAATGATATAAATCCAATACACAAATACTACTAAAACAAATCATTCGAAGCATAACCAATAAAATGTACAAGCAAAGAAAGAAAAACAAATGAATGCAAACCCAGAAGCGCTTGAAGCTTCTATTGTTTCTCTCTACTCCTTTCAAAACGTTGTTCTTGATGCTCAGTATTGGGGTAAGCAATGTCTATGACTTGAGAAATCTCAAAAATTTGCTAATTGAAATGAGTGTGTGATCGCAAGATGGCTTGAATGCTAGAACCAAACTGACATAGTAATGGCGCATGAGAGCTTGAAATCCTAGATCCTTTAAATGGTTATGAAGGGTTCATTATATAGGAATTGGTGATGATATGAATAGTTGAGATCAATCCTACAGATAGGGAGATGAATGGTTGAGATTAAAAGGAATTAAAGAAGCTATCAGTAAACTCCACCTCTTCATTTGGTAAAGAGGAGATAAAGTTTGGTTGACTGAAGAGCTAATTATGAGTTACCTTTTTGAACTAGAGAGGTGGGTGAAGCTACCCATGTGGACTGATTGGAGTTATCTCTTTGAAGATAAATGAATATTTAATTAAAGTTTTCAACATGTGAGATAATTGAATTCTTTTTTATTTAGAATTGCTTTATTGAATGAAATTAAATTAATTTAATTAAAATTAATTTAATTGAAAGAATTTAATTAGTAAGTTTAAATATTTGAATTTAAACTATAAGAAATTGAATTTAATTAATTAATTAATGGTAATTAATTAATTAATGGTAATTAATTAATTAATGGTAATTAATTAATTAATGGTAATTAATCAATTAAGGTTAATTAATTAAATAAAATTAATTATTTAATTAATTTTGGAAATTTGATTAGATAATTTGGGGAATGAATTTAGAGGAAAATAGATGATTAATTAATTATTAAAAAACCATTAATTAATAGATGAAAATTAGTGTTTTTAATGTAAAGGCACAAGCCTGTCTATTTTTGGGTGTCTACACTAAGTTACACCACCATACAAGTACAAGTGTTCAATTTTAAGCTCAAAAAGTAGGTGTTGATTGCTTGTTCACTTTTCAATGCACCAAATTGAGAGATTTTTTGCCTTGTTCAATTTTAGTCTCCACGTCAATTTTAAGCCCAAATCTGAAATGTGAGATGTGAGATGTTTGACAAACACTGTTCTTTTAAAACTCAAATCGACAAGTGAATTCCTTTTGTTTTACTTTGTTTAAACAAGTTAGTATCAAAAAGATTTTGCAAAGTGAGAGTATGTGTAACTTTGAAACAATGAATGATACTCACCATCAACTTACCCTTCCTGTTCGTGGGAACTCATCGTCCTACAGAAAAAAATAAAGAAAGTATCAGATTTTCAGATAGCAAGATAAAGAATTTGTCCCTGATGAGCAATTTTGTAGGCGATTGCGGTGATGCACAGGCAATTTCAGTAAATAACAGGCGATTGCGGCCCAAAACTAGCAATTGCGACAAAACACTTTCAGTTGCGGTAATGCACAATCAATTGCAGTTTGGATCAGTCAATTGTGGTCTAGATCGATCAATTGCGGTATAATTCTTCTGATTGCGGTACCGGTCGGTCAATTGTGGTAAAATGTAGAAAATATAGAGACCCAGAAGATGACAGAAAAGAAATGCAGAAACCTACAATCGATTGTGGTATTAAACCAGTCGATTGTGGCATAATTTTGTCAAGTGCGATAGAATACCAGCAATTGCAAAATAACACAGATATCGAAAAAAAATACAAATTTTTAGGTCTGCGACCGTACGGTTGTGGCTGATCAATTTTGTTTATCGTCTATAAGAGATATTCGGGTTGTTTGCTTCATGTCAGGTTCACCAAAATGTACGCTTCTCTCAATCGTGATCCATGGTTCCCAAGCTTTCCAAAAGCAAGGGTTAGTAGCAAAGGTTTTACAAATGATATAAATCAAGTACACAAAGCCACCAAAATGAATAACTTGAAATGTAACCAATAAAATGTACAAGAAAAAAAAGGAAAACAAATGAATGCAAACCCCAAAGTGCTTTAAGCTTCTATTGTCTCTCTCTACTCATTCTGAAATGCTATTTTTGATGCTCAGTATTGGCGTGGGCAGCATCTATGACTTGAGAAGTGTCAAGAATTTGCTAATTGAAATGGGTGTGTGATCGCAAGATGGCTTGAATGCCAGAACCAAACTGACATAGTAATAGCGCACGAGAGCTTGAAATCCTAGATCCTTCAAATGGTTATGAAGGGTTTATTATATAGGAATTAGGGATGAAATTAATGGTTGAGATCAATCCCAGAGATAGGGAGATGAATGGTTGAGATCAAAAGGAACTGGAGAAGCCATCAGTAAACTCCACCTCTTCAATTGGTAAAGAGGAGACAGAGTTTGGTTGACTGAAGAGCTAATTATGAGTTACCTTTTTGAACTGAAGAGGTGGGTGAAGTTACCCATGTGGACTGGA
>MU227287.1:626229-648361 GCA_018584345.1 Thuja plicata
TTTTTTATGCATTTTGTATCCATTGAGTTGCAGATTTTGGAGAGAGGCATTATAGTGAACTTCTTGTTCCTAGATGTTTTGGAGACCATTTTGTAAACACATTTTTAGGTTTTGAAGGAAATAAGAGAAGGATTTCTGATTACATCAATTTCTGAGTATTGGATCCAATCCTATTCTTCTTTTCTGTATTAAGTATTGCTTATTTTATGTGATCTGGTAAAGTGAATTGTTTCTGATTCCTTTCCTATGTTATCAAAAATTAGGCTTTTTGCATAATATGTAAGTTTGTTGTCAGTTTTTACTTTTTGTGGTATGAACCCTAATAGTGAATTCTAGTCAACCTTTATGTTGAGTAGAGAATGATAAATGCAGCTCAGTGATTTTGTAGTTGGAGATGCTAGTTTGAAAAATCCTGATAGATATGAAGTAAGTTTTGGTGTATCACCCTATTTCCCATTTAGTTTTAGATCCTTCTTCCCTTTTCGCATTAAGTTATTAATCAGGAGGTGATATTCCATACCAAATAGGAACCGACCTAGAATTTGGAGACTCCTTCTCAATCATAGTCCACCCACAGCTAGAGAAGGTTTCCATTGTTAGGATGGAATTGTCGTGCAACCCTAATGCCTGAGTTGGGGTGACAATTCTAAGCCTCAACAATAATAACAATCCATAATACAAATAATGTCTTGAGTGAAAACCATCTAGGGAATAAAACCACTCGAAGTTGCCTCACTAAATTATCTATACAATTTTCAAGTTTACAATGCCTCACTAGCTGTATAGTCTCACTGACAATGCTATCTCACTAATAGACTGTTCAAATACCTCACTAGAAAAGCAATGTGCCTCACTGACAATGTATCTCACTAACACTGTGTCTCAGTGACAATATACTTTACTAGCTATCACACTTGATTTCTTTTCAAATAAACACAGAGTATTATCTTTGTTTCTTTCAATAGCATATTCTAGTCTTGCATCACCTGAAACTCAGAATCATATGTATAACATGAATATAAGAATCTATATAGTACATAATTTCATATAATTGATTCTCACAAACAATATATCATTTGCATTCTTCAGGTTAACTCTCTATCAACTCAATACAATGCCATTTCTCTTTTTGAAAGATATTTCTTTTCAATACATCTCCCACATCAAGAATAAAAGAATGATGCATTTATAGTGCCTTTCATCTTTGAACTAGAAAAAAAATTATTTTCTAAAACTAAATGTCATGTCTAACTATCATAGAGCAATTTTCAAGTATATAACATAATGCTTTAAACAAAATAATAATCCTTTTGCCGTTCTGAGATAACTATAACACATTTTTGTTATCTCCATCGAATGATGCATAAAGCTTATGTTTCAATCTGAACAATGTCTTTAAAAAAATAATCAACATAATCCTTTACTGTCTTCAAGTGGTAATCTTAAAAATGAATCATGACTCCTTTTGTAACACAAACTGTTATGCAAACCCTCCATAAACAAAACACTGGTTTACAAACTGAACAATGACTCCACATAGGGTTACATTACAATGTAGTTAAAAGACAGGAATAACATGCTTATACATTAACATAATTTTGAGAGTACAACACACCTAACATAAAATGTTACAATAAACATCGACTGAGATTAATATGTCAAATAAACAAGTTGTCCCTTTCCAAAGACCAAAGTCATGTCTCAAAACTAAGCAAGAAACAAAGCCCTTACTAGGGTAAACAAACTTAAATAAGGACTTTATAATATCATGAAAGATACCCATTCAAAAGTTGATAATGGAAACAAAGTTACACTAAACAATCAAACATTATGATCATGTAACCCTACCCTTTGAAAGAAAAAAACAACATTAGTTTTTCAAGAACATGCTTTGAAGATACAAACAGGATTTAACTAAACACTTCAAAAGCATAAAAAAAATAGACTAACAAAAAGTAGGTAGAGGAGGGTGGTACACTTGTGCCAAAATTATCACTAGTTCACCGAATTCTTCCAAAAAACTACCATCAAATCTCTTGCAAGATCCCACTGTAATCATCCACATTCCTCTACATACGAATAACTTACAAAACCACAGTTTTACCAGATTTTAGAAATGGTCATGGTCGTACCTGAGCTCGACTCAAGGTTAAGGTTTTTCCCAAAACTGAGCATATAAAAAATTGTCCTCTTTGTAATAAAACGTCGATAACTAAGGCATACTAAATGCTTCTAAAACATATTTTCACCTTTTATATGTTGATGAGATTATGATCCCTATTTTAATTTGGAACTTTGCAAACATATACTTTGAAGTGACTATATTTTATAAGATCCTTAATCCTTTGCCAAATACATTAACGACTTAAGTCATTAATGGTTATAATAATTTTACAACTCATTGTGTATAACCATTGAAATAAAATGTGCCCTTAGTGACTTATAATATGCTTTCTTGAAGACATTATCTTTTGTAGATCAAATCACAAATGCATGTTGTAGGCATCATGCCTATATCCATAAATGCCTTGATCAATGAGATATTCCTTTTGAATTTGCAAGCATAAATTGCTTTCTTGAAATGACCATGTTCCCTTTGCTATCATGTGAGTGCATCATATAAGTGCCATATCACTATCATGCTCTGTTATGCTATCAAGTAAGTGTAATCAAGATGCAATATTTAGTGTTGTATCATCAAGGACAACAAGATAAGGGGAAACAAACAATAGTTTGCATTATCCTGTCCTTGGGGGTGAAACCATTTTGTGGCAATTATATTTTTGTACATTCTCTTTTTGTTGTTAAACTCGCATTGTGATAACACAAAGTTCCATTGGGCATATTGACGCCTCTTATGAAGATGAAAGAAGCTTTCAATATTTGCTTGGTCCAGACTCGCGACAACTAGACCATTATGTGTTTTAATTATCCCTGTGTTGGGATCATATCTATTTATGCATTCCATTACCAACTCCATACACTGTACAACTACCGAGAACCTTGCCGCTTCAATTAGTCCACTCTCTACCAATTTTTTTGTGATACTATGATGTGTACAATGTTCTACCCTTCCCTAAACTTCATTTAGATCCACATAACTCAAGTTTGTATCACCCATTTCACTGGCTATGCATTCTAAACCATTAAGATGATCATACCCTAAATGCTTAAACCTCATGTTTCTAGACTTTTCTTTACCTTTCCAATTAAAGCAAAAAATATTGCTTTGCAGTAGGGACAACTTACCAATTTCACCCAAAACGCCTCTACAAAACACTATAGAGTTTCGCCGAATACACTTGCAAAAAACCTGCTATACCCTACCTTTTTGTGGCTTTCTAACAAATGACAGATTCCAAACGTTATGGAAAGTAAATAACGTTACCTCGTCCTGCATTTTCCCTTCTCTGACTTCGCTACACAATTTAGTATATCAAATAATAAATATTCCTTTTTATCTTTGACTTTTAAATTAACCCCCTCAACCGAGAACTTCTTGCTAAAATATAAATATTTTTAAATTGTGTAAACATATTTAAAATACATCCAACATACATGTCGAATGCCACACCAAAAATACCCTAATTATTACCCTCGATGTCAAACTATCCAACAACATTTGAATCTTTGCTAAATTGGCAAAGATGTTTAATAAACAACTTTGTAAATTGTTCGATTATACGACTACTTATCCTCCTCCATACATATTCGATGAATGCGATTAAATCATCTTTCAAATTAACCCCTCAAGCAACACACTCTTGCTACAATATAAATATTTTAAAATCAACCAAACAATTAATTGGGTGTCGCGCCTTTTCCCCACCCTTCTCATCCGACGACCACAATACTTAAACTTTTGCTCAATTGGCAAATTTTTAGATTGTCCAATTACACGACCACTTATCAGTGTCTATAACCCTTAGTCAATAATTGAACTTTCCTTCAATTCACAAAGTTGATTAATCAAGGGCCCGTTTGTTTGTTGGAACAAACAAACGGGCCCCAAAATGAGAATTTGGCAAATTGTGGAATTTGCCAAATTCTCATTTTGGACCAAAATGGGAATTTGGCTGTACAAAAATACATCTTCCCGTTTTCAAATTCCAGCCATCTTCCAACAAACAAACGGACCCCAACTAACTTTCTAAATTCTTTTTCCCACCCTTCTCGTCGGACGACCCAATACACTAGTACACTGCTAGTTAATTGCTTTTTAAATTAGAAAATATATTTCATCATAGATAATTAAATTATCAATATAAAATTGTCAAAAAAATAAAACAAATGCTATACCAATTATTAAAACAGACTCAATATTCTTTCAACATTCCATACTGAGCCGAGTCTCGTAAAAATTGAACATACGGACGTGGCGGCAACAGAGGGAGCCGCACCTGCAAGTGTATGTAGGCATTCAATGCGGCCTTACATTTGTGGCCCAATTAAGAGGGAGCGTCGATTGTGGCCTTACCAGTTGTTTGTTTGTATCTATTGGGGTTTTATGACTTGAAAAATGGGTCGTCAGGCCAGGAGATACTTTGCTGACAGAGATTCAGATGCTTCCGTTTCAGAATCAGAACAAGAAGAGGAAGAAGAGGTCCAAGAGGAAGAAGAGGAGCATGAAGACGATAGGCACAAGGAGAAGAAGAAAACTCCCATTACAATCGTCCTCAAAAAAGTCTGCAAGGTATGACTGACCCACTCTATTGTGAATATGTTATCCTCCCCAAAGGAAATTCAAGTCGGCTAAATTTCCGGGCCGTAATCTCTCTTTATTATTGTTTAGTTCGAGCTAATCTTTTCATAGCCTCGACTAACTTATTTCTTTTTCAGATTTCTGGGAACCATTTTGAATGAAAGACTAGTACCATCATAAAGAATATTGAGTGCAATGTACTGTAGTGATTTCAACCCCATTGTGAAACGAAAAGCTGTTTCGATTACTTTTCAATTGAAATAATCCCTCGTTAATGGCACCTCTAGTCGGTGCATTCAGTTAAAGAGGAGTCTTGGTTTTTTCTTTACAAGCGGGGCTCATACTTTCTCGTGAATTATCTTTATAATTTTCTTAACTTTTGAACTGTTTATTTTTTTCCATCTTTTAGGAGCTGACAATATAGTATTTAGCCATCGTATGATTTTAACACAGTTTGTTTCAGCTAATCCAAAGTAATTGTTTTGGCCAAATTTTTGCGAGCTACTGTTTTGACACTCTGCGAGCAAAGTCGTTAGCCAAGCTAGCAACGCCTGCAACGTTGAGGTTACCGGCTATGCTGGCTTTGGTTTGGGTGATCCAAAACTTAGTTTCATTTTCAATGTTTATGTAACTGATCACGTGTTACTTGTTTTTCCGGGTACTTAGTTGTTACCCGTGTTGTTAAGAAGATATGGCTTTTTAAGCCCATGCTTGGAATTGAAAAAATCATTCGCGAGAAATTAATATAGAGATTTTGCCACCGTTGTTCGGCTTTAACAATTGTTTTACCCATGTTTTGTGTTTTGGATACCAACAATTGGTTTCAGAGATAGGAGGTCCTGAAGGATGATGGGTGTGTGCAAATTGTCATTTATTTGATCTGCATGGTTATATAAAGTTTTTGCCATTACTATCAGCAAGAGTGACTCTGTTTTGTGTTTGCTTGTGCATTTTGTCATCAAGCAGTCTGTGCTTTTGTGGAGATGAAGTTGTTTTCTACTAATTTCTTTCCCTTTTTATGTTGCTGAAGGTAAACTTAAGTTTTCTCAGGTTGTTAATGTTGTAGCATTGAAGGAAAAAGTTTGCTGCTGCACCCAGGTCTGCGCATAACAGCCACACAAGTTTGCATGCTCTCCCTGCAACGTTTTTTTTTGAGATCTGCACCTCCCTGCAATACTTTTAGTGCATTGTGTTATACCTGTATGAAATTTTGCATATTGAGTCAAGTTCTAAGCTACGATCTTGTCATTTCTCATTTGTAAGCCAAAATCGAATCCTTGTTCCTAGTGGTTGCCAATATTGTCATTGCTGCTTTCAGCTAATAACTTTTCATGGCTAAGGAAAGGAATTAGGCAGGGTGAACGCAAAGATTTGGGTGATGAATGAAAGGCAGATATGTTTCAAGGCAGGGTAATGTTTATTGGGGCTTCTGGAATATGTCTTAACAAAGAGATGACACTTTTTGATGTTTTCATGTTACAAAAAGGTGCATAGGTGACAAGGAGGACTTGTGGGAGGGAGAATGTCATTTTCGAGCATCAACACATTTGAAAAAATGTGTTTAAGTGTTTAGGAGTGCACCTTAAGCCACTTCGATGCAAAAGTGCATTAGCTTTTCAATGTCAATGACAGAGTAGGACAAATAGGTTTTTTTCTTTCAAATGCCAAAACTCAACAACAATATTCGACCCTCTAAGGGCATGCAAAGAGAGAAGAAGTCGCTTAAGTCAATGACAAAGCGTAAAGAAAATTGTATTACACCCTATGAGTGTGCCCAAACCACTTAATGTCATGTTTGAAATTGAAAAAAGGTGATATGGACCCCTTGAGCACTCACCTTCTCACCTAAGTGACAAAATTCAATGTCAAAACAAAAGAAAAGTGTCATTTCAGAGCATAAGCATACACCTAGGGTAAATTTCAAAACTCAACGATAAAACAAAAAGAAACAATGTCTATGACCTTTCAAGCACACACCCAATGAATATAATATCAGTTTTTGATCATAAAATTGTTATGCAAGTGCAAAGATGTCCCCACAACTGTTGAGTGCAAGTCAAAGTGAAAACATGGAGAAAATCGTCTATTGGAGCTCAAAAAGCATGTTTCAATTATTTAACCTACGTAAAAACATAAAAACTAGAACACCCAAACTTGGAAAGTGAACTTTTGCATGGAATGAGGCAAGTTTCACCTTTAAAACGCAAAAGGATGTCATTGGAGCAAGTTTCTTAGCATCTTGTTGAGTGTTAGTGGCGGACTCTCCAAGTTTCATTGCAACTGCTCAATGGTCAACACTTGTTGCCTTTCTTCCAACATCAAGAGCAGCTATTGTAGGGAATCTTGTCATTTTCTTCGATCTTATTAAAGTCACTTCAAGATTGATGTTTTGCTATGTATAAGGTCTTCATTGCTGACAAGGTTGATTTAAAAATGGATCCAATTTTGTACTTGATAGCATGTTGTTATATAGTGGCCTACTTCCTCGATGCTTGAGAAGGTTTCGGATGGTATGGGACATTTTGGAACATCCTTTGGTAGAAGATATATCATTAGTTTAGGTTTGACTTTGTTCATTGTGGATCTCATAAATAAAGTTCTGTTGTAGGGACAAATACCTTACTTAGGTGGCATCAAATTTGGAATTGGACTATATATTTGGATACCTCTTGAAAAGTTATGCAATTTAGAAAAAAAAGGCATCCCTTTTCCACTTTGTATGCAAAAGTTATGGCTTTTGAAAAGATGTAGAGAAGAAAACCACCTCTTTATTGAAATCAACGATTGTCTATACAAGAAAAACATTGTGAGATGTTTTATATTTTGATCTCCTCAATTTTCTTTGACTTGTAGGGGTTTTCTACGGCTTGGGAACTCTACATATGCATTGTATGCTCAAACTAAGTATAATAAAGCTTGTAGAGTCTTATAGCTCAAATGTTTGGAGGTATTTGTGAGTTTTCTTTTCATATCTTGACTATTTTGAGTTAGGGAGTCATTGGAGAATCATAATTTGCTCTTTGTGACAATTTTCAGTTGCTTTTGAGGACTTTTAGACAGCCCAAGGGCTGTGGGATCATTTTAATATTACCATTTTGGAGTACTTAAGTGAGTGTGACTCTTGTTTTGGTGGAGTTTTTACCCACAAGGGGTTTCTTTGTGTTAACTCTTTTGTGTCTTCATTTTCATGGTGTTTTTATCTGCCCTTAATTATATTCCTTGTTCAAATTAATCTTGTGCAAATAATTTAGTTGATTGTTGCTTTCATGCAATCCATAAGTTGGTGATTGATTTGAGGTATTGAACCTTGATATTTAATGAATCAAGTCAAGAGAAGTTATTCTCTTTTTTGAGACATTGACTCTTGTAAGTGGAAGAGAAAGTTGAGAAGCATGTCAAATTAAGGAGAGAGTAGTGTGTAGGATTTCGTTGATGAGAAACCAGTTCAATTGGCATTTTTCTTGGCTTTATGGCAAGCTCACTAGTTTGTGCATGCTACAAATGTGTAATAGTTGCGAAAAATGTGAAGATTGCATTGGCTAACACATGATTGCCTTGATGAGTATAAATATGAGCACAAATCTCTCACTAAAACTCCCAAAACTTGAGTTACAAGACTCACTTGACTCCTCTATTCCATAATTTGGCTTTAAATTGTATATTTATAGAATCCCATGTCTTATTTAAGCTAAAACAACTATTGATAAGGAAGAGGAAACTAAAAAATATGATGCATGTTTTGCAGTGGATTTATAAGCAATCTCTTATGGAGCTGGCCCACAATTGTCAAAAAATATGTTGGTCTAGAGAGGAATGCACATGTGGAGTCTTTGTATGCAACTCTAGGAGAGTGTAATAATCCTTACTAGATTTTTTTCAGCTTTCACATGAAATTCTCTGATGTTGTAACGCAAAGTTCAATAATCCAATAGAGCTGAATAACTAATTCTGACACTGGTGTGTGATCTCTGTTGATACTCCTATGTTTCCTTGCTTACGCAAACAGCTGAAGGCCTCTGGTATTTATGTAAACAAACATGTGTTGGGCAATATATATTGTTTGCAGAATAGGGAAAGTAAACATGATTCTATTGCTTCACATGTAATAAATCAAAATACTATGCAATGAACTAATTTCATACAATCGATTATATTTAATTCTCAGAGATAGGAACATTCATCTCACACAATGGAGTTGTATTTTAACATACGGTTTTAGGCTGCCCAAGAAGTTCGGCTGCTGACCCAAGGTGCTTGCTGAATGGTTCTGCCAATGTCCCACGTCCAATGTTTGATCCGCGGTTTTCCTTATGCCCAGCGCCATTGTAAGGTTTCAGCTCCCACGCAGTAATACCTGCTTGTGTGATGCGTGAAGCCCAGACCCGCGCTAAGTACTGGGCATGCTCTGTTGCCTCTATGCTGCCGAGTGCAGTCAAACCAAGAACATCCGCAACCAAATGGAGATCTAGTGGCCCGTGGTATGCCTGTACATGCTCATGCTCGACCTTTTCTATGAACAACAACACCCCCGATAGACAGATGAGACTGCGGGATGATAGAACCCACGTAGATAGGGATTGCAAATACTCCCCGACTATTGTAATGCTTCCGCGTTAACTTCCTGATCACCTGCGGGTATGACCAAAGCCACCAGATAGAACTATATCCGCGTGCTGTTATAATGCAGTGCAGGCAGTGCACACGCTGGGAATCCTTTAAGCCCGTAGACCAGAATGTGTCGTTATTTCCTCCACAACAGCTATGACAGTTCAACAATCACGACTACTAGGATATGAAGGTTTAGGCACTGCATTGCTTCTTCTCCCAAGAATGCGTTTTTCCACTATTGTTCTAAATGCTTAAGTATTACCAATTGTCCAATTTCCTGATTTTCAAATTCAAGTGCTGAAGCAAAATATTTGATGTTTCTCACTTACTTGATGAGCACAAAGGCGAAATCTGAGTCATTCCACCATAAATGGAGAAGTCAGGGCTACGTCCAACTTTCCAGTATTTCTTTAAGGGACTACGTCCTCGAGAAACAAACCTGTCACAAATGCAACCATAATTTTATATTCTTTGTTTATAATATTTTCATTGTGCTTTTTCCAAGAGAGCTTGTTTCTTTTATAACCTCGAAGTGAGGGAAAACTACAAAACGCAAGCAATATGGGATAAAGTGCCCACTTAAGTTACTTTAAGTCACTTAAGTCACTTTTATAAAATAAAGTAACTTAAAGTCATAAAGTGACTTTATAAAATCTTTTTATAAAGTAAAGTGACTTTACTTTATAAAATAGGCCCAAATATTAAAAGCTCGCCCACTAAAGCCTGTGACTGGTTGACATCCTCGGAAAGAAGCCTTTAGCCTATCCGGATGGGGGAGATAGACTAAACTAGCGCCAAACTGGCCTACTGCGGAAATGGGGACATTACAGAGAGCACCATTAGCATCTAGTTATTGTTCAGGTGCTTATTGACCAGCTCATGGATGTTAGACATGCAAAATAATTATCGATATCAACCCTCCATGGAGTAAGTAAGCTTGTGGCATGTGCTGCAACAGTGAGATAGTAATCGTCATTAGGGTCTCCATAGAAATCAAAGAAGTTCCACACAAGGAGTTAGCTTTCGGATCTTTTGAGGACTTGATTGCACATCATGAAGATAGTGTTTCTTTCGTGGAGATAGGAACATCTCAAAGAGTCCAAGAAGGCTTGTAATAGGAGGAAATGCAAGAACAATGAGTGCAACGTAAATAGTTGCATTTTACTTGTTCAATAACAGGTGGGTTAGTTATCAAAATATGTAAAGGCTCTGTACCATTAGATAGGTCCTCGATCTAAATCTAACTTCATTTTTCATAAGATACAAAATTTAAAGTGCAAGCATAGGGTATTTGCATATTTTTAGAATCAAATGGGCAATCAAAGGCGTTGAATATTATGAACATTTTATAATCATCTGAAGTGCATTACTAGTGGGACTCAACACCTTCAAATTTGTTTTGATTTGGGGGGGGTGGTGTTGATTATCAATCTTAGTAGTCAGTATGGAGAAAAGAAACACATTGATTGATAAATTTGAAGGTAAGGACTTCCATACTTGGCAAATACTTGGCAAGTGACGCACCAATTAATTCTTATTGGAAAAGATTTATTGGATGTTGTGAATGAAACTTACATCAAAGCTAACCGATGCAATGGAATCACAAAATGGACTACAAAGGATTGAAGAGCAACAACTTTTATTGGTCTTGGACTTTCATATGCATACCTCTACCACATTGACTTCTCAAAGACCTCAAAGAAAATATGGGACGCTCCTAGTGCTTTGTTTGGATCATAGATATCAAGTGCAAAGATGAGCCTAAGGAAAAAATTATTTGGGCTAAAAATGATGGAAGGCGACATCATTGTTCAACACATTAGTCTCCTGATGAATTGACTTGTTGGAATAAAAGCTTAGATAGGTAGTGATGATGATGATGCAAAATCTATTTTTTTGGATAGCATGCTTTCTAGGCTTCTAGCTATACTAATATTGTGTTCTTTAGAGGGTATATTCTCTACCTCTATTTTGATGAAGGAACCAAGATAAATGAGTCAATAATAGAGGAAATTGCAATGAATGTTAAAAACAAGATTTTCTATCCCTCTGTTTCTAATTGATTTACTCCAAAGGGAAATTAGTTCTCTAAGGACACAGTTTGCTGCTACTATTTTAAGAAAAATGAGGAATGTCATTTTGAAGCCCCTTCACACGGGAATAGTGAGGTGTAATATCCCACCCCTAATAGGATATTTACTTTTCTAATTTTCGTTTGTCTTTGATTTGGGTTTTATGTTTTTTGATATATGTGCAATGTTCGATACAACAATATAATGTAGTAAAATAGAAGATATTGCAATAATTATTTCAACTAAAAAACTGGACATTACATAGGGAATGTACAGCTGAAAATTCCAGATTTTTACATCAGCTTAGATACTCAATATTTTCACAAAATATCGACAACCCAGTTCATAAAACATCCTCTATTATCTAAATCAACAATACCCAGAAAATTTAGGAGTTACAATTCATGAACTTACAGGTATGATATGCCTTGAAAACCCTTGAATAAACTTCACAAATGTGCTCATAAATGCTTGAAACCTGATTAATAATGGCTACCAATGATGATCCACATGTCTGCAATGAATAAGCATGAAATATATGCACAAACCCTTGATATTTCTTCACCAATAAACCCAATAATGGCCTCTGAGTAAAGCTATCGCCATTTGCACAATTCATTGGATATTACACCAATTCAAAGTGCTGAAAACTAAGAAGAATTCCCAATTCTCTAAGCTGAAACTTCTGAAACCCTTGTCTCCAAATTCTCTTCACACGATTCAATAATATCAAATGCATAGAATGAATGGATTTTCTCTTGCCTTGGCTTTTTATAATTCTTCAAGAGAAATAGATATCTATCTTCACAAATACACTTCTCATAACTTAAAAATATTTAGCTTTTGTTGTATTTGAAATATAATATTTAATTATATTTCCCTCCATTTGGTGCACAATGAAATAATATAAAGTATGTTTTAATAATCACTTATATCTACCTTTAAATTGGCACTTTACATTATTCCTCATATGCACTTATAATTTGACTTTATGATCATTAAATAACGCCTTTTAATAATAAAGTCAAATAATATTTAATGATGTGCACTTTATTGTGTCAATTGGCCCCCACTTAAATAAAATTTTTATTTAATAACTTTAACAATTAATTATTAATAATGGACTCTTTATTAATAATTAATACCTTGGGTTTGAGCCAATAACTCATTCCATTTTGTCAACTGATGAACTCTACCAATACCAAGTCCATGTACGCTGCTAAAAATAGCAACATGGGCATAATTGACTTACTATAAATAATAAGTCCCCCAAATTGAGCCAACTGATGAATGAGTCAATCACTGTGCATACCATGACCTCAGGTGCCCCTGCTAGATATAGCAACTCCTTAACAATGACTTCCTATAAATAGTAATTCTCTGAATAACTGCTCCAGTCAATGATACTGAATCACAACACTACCACCAAGCTGTTTAGGCGCCTTGCTAAAGATAGAAACCTTGACTTTCCTAAAATAGACACTTACTATAAATATTAAGTGTGCCAAACTGACTCAAACGAAGAGCAATCCTGAACATCCTTAACCACTGGAGTGGGAATTGGCCTTTGGCATTGCCAACTGGACCCTCTGATTAGCCTATGAGGGTCAGGAAATAGGCCAATCCTTTGAAAGTTGACACTCACGAAATTGGGGACATTATATGAGGAATATGTTTTCTAAATAAAATCAACAGTTTGTTTTTGTGATTGGAAGTGTATGTCCCCAATCACAATTGTTGATTGTTTGTGATTCAAAATAGTTGTCCCCGATCATAAATGTTGGTTGTTTGTGATTGCATGTGTTTGTCCCTAATAACATTTGTTGAGGGAATGTAATTGAATGTGTTTGTCCTCAATAGTAGAAGTTGGTAATTATGATTGGATCTGTGTCCCTAGTCATAATTGATGTTGATGCGTGTCCTGTTCATAACTTTGATGTTGGATGGATGTGTTTATCCCTATCGTTGGATAAAGTACAGAATGGTCAACCTTGCTGAAGAACTACTGAACGTGGTCCAATTTTGTTTATGACGAGTAGATGTGTATGTCCCTACTCATACATTGTGTTTTTATTTTTAATGAACTACTGAAAGTGTTCATCCATTGTTGATAGTCTACCTATCCTCATTCAGAGAAGGATTTAATAAAGGGGTGTTGGGAATATTATATCATTCATGTGGCTATGTTAGTTTGTGTAATAAACATCCCTGCTTGGTGCTCAATTTTTTTTTTTTTTTCACCAATTCAACTACAAGACATTCTGTCAAACAGTTTGCTTGCTATGAATGTGACAGTGTTTTCAGTCTTTTACCTTCAGAATTATTTTGGAGTTATGTGATAGATTTTTAAGGACTTATTGCCCAAGTTAAATAAAGGTATGGATAGAACACAAGTCTTTATTGGTATTCAAACTGGAATAACACGGCCTTCAGAAATTAAAGACTGAAATATTGTGTCCTGACCTTTAATTGCTAATTCTCAACTGTGGATGATGATTCATCACTGAAGATAATAATCAGCAACAGTGTTCCTTAATTTCAGTATCTGTTCTGCAGAATAATGGCCAGCAGCAAAGAAGGCAGGAATTAATGTTAGTTCAGTCTGAAACTAGAATTGCAGCTCTCAGAAAAACAGCAAGGATCTTCAATCCTTCACGGTATCATTTCCAGTCTTTTAAACAGAGATATTCTGACTCATAGAAGAGTTGAAAATGTAATGAATCTTTGGTCAACTGTTACCATAACCAGAAAGACTCCAGGCATATTTAATATTTATAAGTAAATGCCAGTCTGAATTACACTTCAACATAGATTTGAGCTGGAAACATAATTGTCATTTGTATAACACTATAGCTATGATACAGTAGATGGAAAACTCCCACATATCATAATGTACAGCATTATATGTAACCTGCTGCAGTATAGACTGAAATAGACTCCCCTCTGGTGTTTCGAAATGATGATCAGTACCTTGCACAATCTGAATTACTATTCAGGTTCTATCAGCATGGAACTCTCACGCCAGATGCAATTATATCCCCTCAGGTGATGCTAAAATTCTCATTCAGAAGCATAGATACTTTCACAACCTCCAATTAATGACCAGGATGTGTCTAACAGTAGAGATATCAGCCATATCCCAACTGGTAGAGCTTGTGCACTGTAAATCAAGAAGAATCGATCCAGAAGAAGTGTCAATGATATGTTTGCAATATAACAGACTCCCGTCTCAATGCTTATGCTGAATGTAATGGAGCGACTTCAAATATAGCATGCCCAACAATATATTCAAGCAGCAGCATGATTTTGTGGGAGGTGAATAGCAAATACGTTAAGTCCCACGACTTGCACATATACAATTCACACTCAACCATTATACCTTTCGACCATCTTTATGCCCCAGGCAAACCACAACAAAATACAGAGCAAGAATCACCACCTACGTTGTTGCATCCTCCAAATCCAAGAAACTGTGCTTGAAAATACATAACAAGCCAAACACTTCTCTTTGGATTCAGGCATAGGGAAGATTGGAAATGCACGGGAATATCAAAGGATATTTGCCGAAGCTTAATGTTTCTTTCAAAGTATCAGCCTTTATTTTCAAATAAGTGTTCCACCCTAACTTCATAAACCGCCTTTCTTGTATTGGACTATTTCTCTATTTCTTTAAACAACGCTCTTTGATTTTATTTTTTAATCTTATAATGCCAACTTAATGGAGCAACCAATAATAATTAACTTCTTTGCCAAACCAAAATGAATGCACATAATGGATGTAAATCACATTAAGATATTCAGAAATATAGTTTTCCACTTTCAAACAATAACTTGTGACAAATTTGTCTTTGAAGGAGGTTTTACAAATTTGAAGAACTCTGCAATGCAATGTGAGATGCATGGATGATATCTCCAACCTAAATTGGATTTTCATCCAATTCCGAAGAAATCCTAAGGGTTTCCATCCTTAGATTTCTGAACTGAAAGCTAGACGCTCTCAAAGCTCTCCAAGAGAATAGTAACACCAAGGGCAAGCATATCTTGAATGAACCTCTCATTGTTATTTTATAGCCTATTGCAGAGACTCTTGGCTTTCCCTTTGCTTTGCCTCTTGATTTTCCTTTTTCTTTTAATTGAACTTGTGGAAAATAATAATAAAGTGACTTTATTAAATTTCCACTTAATTGCACAATAAAGTCACTTTAATTACTTCATTAGATAATTAAATTAAGTTGTCATTAAATTTATTATTTCTGACAACAAATTTTTTAATTAATTTATTAATCTCTAATGTTTGAATAAAGGTGACATTACAATCCTCCCTTCCTAGATATTGCTTGTCCTCAAGCAATCTTGAACCTGCATGTCAATATCAGGATACCAAAAAAACTTGTAGAATGATCCGTCACATATTGTGACACAATTGAACCCAGTATCTTTGTCAAATCCTGTCACAATATGAAGCAATCTGCTTAGTTGCAAACCATCCACCATTAAAATTCTTGGATCCCATGGCCATATTGGAGAACCGTCACTCTCATTACCTGATGTCACCTGCAAAGTCTTTGTTCCCTTTCCCTGTGTACTACTAGGGCTGCTGCTGTCAAAGATTAATATCTCTTCTCGGCTTTTATTCCCACTATGTTTGCGCTGCTCTACTTAAATATAATTATGAACTGAAATCTTGCTTTCATATGAAAACCTTTCATACATGTGTGTTCTAGGATTCTTTCCTGTCATCAAGAACACCCAACATGAAATGAGAGATAGTTTCAAGTACATCTCCAAATGCAGTCACACACATCCCTTCAAAGTTGTCAGCAACACTAATTTTGAAAATCTGATTTATACTCACCTCACAAATGCCTTTGTTGTCATGGATTGGTATGTTTTCATCAACATTCCATTCCCAAGTACTACAAAAACTATTTTGTGCACACAATCTCATATAATCAGCTACAATTGCCACTACAAAATCTGAATTTCATTATTAGCCTCATAGGGCAACTTTTAAATATTGAAGTGTAAGATAGAGACCAAGGAACCAAATCTGAAATCTCATCCCCAGTTAGCTGTTCATTGCTGGAACACAACCCATTCAACAAGTTTAAGATATGTAATAATCTCCTATTGGATTGCGAGGGAAAGAAATCTTTTGCTAACCAAGTAGGAAGATGTTGCCTTCGAAAAAACATGCAACATTGCAATATCAAATTGCATTTTCTTCCTCTTAGTTGTTACACTCAACTCTTTAATACCATGACTCCCATGTTCATTCAAACTTTTTGTTATATCCATACAAGAAAAAACTTCACATACTTTATGCTTCATTATGATAATCTTCAAGTAAAAAGAAAAAGTCATACCTTGTGGGAAACTTGAAACAATATACACTTCCTCATGCTTGGACTTGAAATGTTGAGTATTAGCAAAGGGATTTACCAAACTCGTGTCAACCTGAAAGTTCATATGTAACATCTTATGACAAACAAGAGCATGAGGACTGCTGTTCACCATCGACAAATTAGCTTTGCTTCAAATCCTTTTATGGTAACTTCATAGTACTCATGCGATTCATACCCTAGTTTTGGTTGCTTATCAAAAGTGGTTGTGGTTGTGGTTGCTCATCAAAAATGGTTGTTCTATCAGGTGTACCCCTCTGAAAACTGCCTGCATAAACTGTTATAACAGCACTTTCATGATTGCAATCTACACCTTCTGGTGAGACTTCCTCCTCGATCTCAAGAGTTCATACTCTTGATGTTTTTCTCAATCCTTATCAACATATGAAATCATCTGAGTATGAGAAATGCAAGAAACTTCATCTAACTCAAAAAGTGGATTATCATAAGACACATCAACATCTACCTCAGACAAAGGATTGTCAACCAACTAAAGATTATCCTTTCATATCAAGGTTCTGGCTGGTCCAAACTTTTATTACTTGATCTTTTGTGACAATTGTCCAAATCATAAGTCTCTTGTATGCTGTCAAGTTCCTTAATCACCTCCTCGATAAACTCGGTCCTTCCTTTATTCTCTTGCTCCCTGAAATGATTAGTGACAACAATTTGATTTTCTGCTTCTATCAATTTAGACTTTGTTTCTTTGTATAAATCTATTGCCTCATTTGCAATCTTAGTAGCCAAAACTTTTTCATGGATCACATGCAAGTAGGCTGTCTTGATTTCTTCCATAGCATTCTTCATTGTTTGCAAATCAGCAAGGGAAATGTGGAACTCATCTTGACTTCTTGGCATAATTTGAATTATATTTTCCACATGCCCATATGTGCTATCCATACTAGATAAATTTTTTATTTTATGTTCAACAGATACTAAGAAATGAATTTTCTAGTCTTGATCACACCAAGATAAAGTATTGTTATGCTGGATGAAGAAATCAGAACTTCTTTGAACTATACTTCCAAAGCTGTCAAAATCCTCATGTACCACTTCCCTACCCTCTTCAATAGAAAACTGAGAATTCAAGTCATTAAGTCACTACTCTCCTTAAGACCAGCTTCAAACACAAATAAATTTGATCTATGTTTTAATAGAATTATTTCCTTTAATGTCATCCTCACATGACTCTTGAGATGAGGTAAGAGCAATATTAGAACCAAAAGGAATTTCATAAACATTTTTCTCCCCAGACTTTTTCAGGAAATCAACCAAAATCTGCCGTGTCACTGAAATGAAAGAAAGAATCATCAACCTTAGCTGATTTGAAGCCATTATCCTTTTTGCTTTCAGCATGCCTAGTATCAAGTGTATACAAAGCTATTGTTTTACCTTGCTCCTCATGCATCGACTCATTGTCATTAGCTCCCTGAAACGTCGTCTCAGTCAAGACATCATTCTCATTTGTATCTTTGTCCTCAACACCATTTGACTGTAGTAAATCTTTTTCCTTATTTACTCCACAAATGTGATTAGGCGTCCAAGCCTCCTGACATATGAAACAAATTTGCTCTTTTTTCATTTGGTTCTTACCAAAGGTAGGGCCTTTGACATCATGTAATGTAATATCCCCTTTTCGGGGCACATTATATCGTGCCTTATAGTTAGCCTTTCATCATGGTCCGGTGGGCTAACTGAGGCTTGGCAGGTGATTAGAGGGATGTTTGGCCTTGGTGTTTTCAGTTTCAGGCCAATCAGATCAGTTCTACAGGGTTTCCAGGGTACTTACTATTTATAGTAAGTCAGCAGAATTCAGTTTTCCTGGCATTTCAGTAGTGGACTTGGAGCGCCTCACCGAGAGCTTTCCGACAAGCTATCACACGTCTTCATCTGAGTTCATTGGGCCCTCCGTTTTAATGCCAGGAGATTCCTACTTTATTTTATTATGTCACTTTATAACCCAACGGTTATATTTATTTAAAAAGTGACTTTAAGTGGAATATGAAGAGAGAAAGTGGGGAAACTGAAGAGTCACAGTTGCAGCTTTAAAAGAAGACTTGGAGTCTCATTGTGAGATGCTTAGTTTTTGATATTATATTTATCTCTTGGAGATATCATAAAGCTTTCAGCTTTTGAATGCAGCCGTGAGGACGAAAACCCTTTTGGCTTAGAGGTGGATTGGACATAGTCCCAGTTTGTCTCCGGTGCGGATTCACAGCAGAGTTCACCATTGTATTCATAGGTTCTTTTCTGTTATCTGATATTTTGTTGCATGTTGAGTTCAGATTTGGAATTGTGAGAAATCCCACTGTTATTTTATAATGCAACCATGTTGCTGAGGGTTTTAATGGAATATATAGTTCTGGTTATTTACTGTTGAATCCATGGTTTATTGCATGAATGTATTTCTTTAAATCTGCATGAGATATATTTGAGAAATTTGGAAAAGACCGGGTTTGGGTCATTACAGTGGTATCAGAGCTGGTTTTCCTACCAGCCTGTGGAGTTTATTCAGAAACAAATTTGCAGGAAAGATTACAGAGAAGCGAGGTGCTGTGGAATATGGAAAGAGAGGATTCGTAAGTTTGTTGTTCATACATGCGCTGTCAAATATCAGTTTGAAGTTTGTTAGCATGAGAAATAGGGAGTCAACAAGGTGGATTTTTTTTGGGAATAATAGCAATTGATACCGTGTGTCTGCATTCACTATCATTATCGAGCTTTCTGAGTCTCATTAATACTTGGAGTTAAGCCTCAACACGGGAACATCAAATAGAAAGAGGAGCCGTGCAAAACCGCTCGCATTTCCTTGTATGTTTCAGATCAATAGTTTGTAAAGGAACATGTGCTATTACTGTTCAAAAGTAGAGATTGCTGTTCAAATGTAGAGATTTGTTGTTGAACGAGTCAGAGAAGGGACGGGCTGCTCAAAAGACTCACGGGAAAGGAGTAACAGAAACATTCGTCACTTGAAGCTTCTTTGTGAGTTAGAAACAAGAGTTGTACGAGATTTTGATGCTATCGTAATACAAAATTATAACAGAAGTTGAAACGCTGGAGTGAACTCTGAGGTTCATATAGCCGTAGAGGTTTGTAATGGAGCTTGGAAACAATTATTGAGTACCCCAGGCAGAGTGAGTAATAGTCCCAAAATTATATTGTCGTGCAAGGAGGAAATCTCTTTCAAGGATTAAGACACGCATAGTGGTGACTACCAACAGCGAAGTTTCCACCCAAAATAGATGGTAGTCTTGCAGTAGCCGCGAGAACTCTTGTGAGCTATACGTGTTCGAAGAAAGCATTGCAGTTTCCATTGAGGAAGAATCTTGAGCTGTTACTTATTCAACGAGTTCAAAGAATAATCATTCGTTGCAGAGGAAGGGGCGTTTTTCTTCTGTCATTGGCCTTGGTAGGAAGATAAAACTGAAACTGTGCTATTGTGTCCAAGCTAAAGATAATTTTGGTTTCCTTAAGTCGGCATTGGAAAGCTTTAATTTATCGAAGCTTGAAATTTCCTATTGTGGTGAATAAATCATTTTTGGGCACAACTATAGTGTTACTGTTATCTCCAAGAATATATTATAACATTGTGGGGCCCGATGTTTTTTTTTTTTGTTCGGTGAAATAATATGGGAGTGATTATATTCTTTTTGGCTGAAGACTTTAGTAAAGCGGTGTAATATCGGATGGAAATATTATCGAATAGAAATATTTCTATATGAAACGGTCTTTTTATTTTGGCACGACTAATCTCTTGCCAAATGCTCTGTGCATTGGTCTTTTTTTTGGCACGACTATCCTCTTATCAAGTGCTTTGCGCATTGAGTATCTTGAGTCGTGGCGGATTAAAGTAAAAATCATTCCCTGGCTCCACATACAACTGTTGAGGGGGCACGTTAGCGGTTTTTTGATAGCTGCATATTTGAAACACATCTTCCTTATCTATTCGGCGTGGCTTGACATCGGATTTATAGAGTTGTAGTCTCATTGACGATTGAACGCCAAGAGACATTGAGACTGTTGGTGTGAATGCAGGAGGATGTATTGCGTGGGCTAGGAATGCCGGGTGTAACACTCCTCCCTACTGCTGATAGGAAACGCGGGGCTTTCAGATTGGAGTGAAACTGCACATACACACCGAGCAGAGGTAGCACACGGGCTAACAGTCACCCGCTATCATCCGTGCCTCCATGTTGGGTTGCAAACACTAGAAAGGATAAGTTCTATTGTGAAGTTGACGCAACAAAAATTGTACACCAGTTGCTCAAAGTCGCTGCTGAGTGTCATTTACATGGCATTGCCCATCGGGATATGAAACCAGAGAACTTTCTTTTCAAATCTCTGGAAGAAGACTCAGTTCTAAAGGCCGCAAATTTTGGGCTATCAGATTTTATCAAGCCAAGTAGAAAATTTCATGATATAGTGGGAAGTACATATTATGTTGCACCAGAAGTTCTGAAGCGCAGGTCTGGACCAGAATCTGATGTCTGGAGTATAGGCGTCATAACATATATTTTGTTATGTGGGAAGCGTCCATTTTGGGATAAACTATTTAGAAATAGTGTCCAGTATGAAAGATTGAATAAAAGCGATACGCATGCATTGATTTTCAATACATTGAGGGAACATACAACAGCAAGACACATTTATCTTTTGTGAAACCAGACAAAAATAGAAGAACACTTATACGCTGTTTGACAAAATGATCACATGATAGAAGGCAAGAAGTCTGATTGTTTGAGTTGACAACAAGAGGAACATGATACATGCAGCTTGAGGGGGTTGTGAAACGTTAAAAAAAAATAAAAAATAAAAAATTCTTACTCTGAAAGTAAAGCCTTGTCCTTGGCAGATACAAGCTATTCTGAAGATTTCAAGCAGTGTAAGTTTGAACACTCACTTGCAGAGGCAAGTTGTTTCTAGCCAGGAAAGATGCATGGTCTGGGAAAAGTTCGGAAGGATCTTGTTAAGGTGCAACAACAGTTAGCCCAGATTTCACAACCTGATAAAAAGACTGAAATTCTCGGCATATATGATTAGTATAACACACTTCCTCCATAGGTTCAGAGGGATTTAACCTTCTCTAGCTTCATGGACTTTCATCCAAAGCTTCAACACAAGACCTTAATGGCAAAGAATCAGTATCAGAATTTGGCTCGAGATCTACTGGCACAAGATAGGTGCATAAATTTATATGAAGAGTTTCCAGCTAACTTAAATTAACCCATAAGTGAACAAAAAACTAAACCAGTTATTGAAGAAAGGCCTTATGAGGTTGACATCAAAACAGGAGGTTGTAAATCAAATATTGAATCAATGCATGAAGGAGAGGCTAAAGAAGAGGCAGC
>MU227287.1:648583-658759 GCA_018584345.1 Thuja plicata
TGATTTGAATGACCCGTTAGATAATGCTTCCCAAAATGACAATGATGAGGAGCATGCCTTAATGAGTCGGCTGAAAGTCAATGACGATGCTATTACTGCAGCTCTTGTTCACCATGATAGCACTCACTAGATTATTGAGGATCTTTACAGGAAAGCTCAAAAAGAGGCAGAACAAGGTGGTATAAGGATTGGATCTTATGTTGCAGATTTATAGGGGGTCAAAATGACATTTGAGGTTTGGAAATCAGAATATCTACGTTTATTGTCGGATTGCGACTACCTGTTACAGATTGTAGAAAATTATGCTGAGCAGTTGAGGGAAAAGGATGATGAGGCTAATAAGTTCAACAAAGAGCTTAATATTGCCCAGGAAACATTGGAGCACACACATCTTGCTCTTAAGGAAGCAAGAGATCAGATTGTTGCCACTAGTCAGTACAGGGAACAGGACGACAGGGAAAAGTCATAATGTTTTCTGGAGGTGATTCAGGAACTCGATAGCATACAACAGGCCTATGACTTGGATAGCTGTCCCAAAAGATCTATGGATCATCCAGAGTTTCTTTATGAGTTAGATAACTTTCAGGCGGTTGACAATTCCTTGTTTGAGATGGATGTTGATTTGATATTTGATAATCCTTTCTTTGAGCTAGATGAGAAAGGTATTTCCTATCCCCACGACGAGGATGAGGTTGATTACAAAATTTGGGACCCAGGTTCAGTTACGAGAGATGAGTCTTGGTCGCCAGATTGGAGTAGCGAAGTGAGTTTAGTTGTTGAGCAGTTGGGTTTCTACACCAGCAGTCTAGGATGGGCAGTTATGTCTTGTGGCATGATGGGTGATATGCCTTTCCATGCACTACCTCTCGTTGACGGTGAGATGTCTCGTGCTGGTGAGCATCCTTTGGATCATTCCTCTTTCCACACAGCTGCGACTCCTCTACATTACCATACTGATTCATCCAGTGCTTATGGTATTGAGAGACAGTTATGGAATCCTTATGCTACTTCAAGAATTCCAGTAGAGTTGGTTAGTGCATCGCATGTTAGCCACATTGTATGGGATGCATTCTGTTTTCCTTCCAGCCCACCTACGGAAAACTTTCTTTTCCGATTATTGCAGAGGCGTGGGGTGAGTGATTGGGTTGGTACGCTTCCTCGCTTGCAAATGGAAGCCTTGTCCAACAGTCTGCGTATCTTGCCTCTTCACTGTAGTTTCCAGTTCGGGCGACATATCAGAGGGGCAGTGTTCTGGCAGTTGGATATTTTTGGTGATTCACTCAGTAGGGGCATAGGGCATCAGGATATTTCAGCCAGTCGGGGAGATGGATGCCCCTTTTGCTTATGGGATCCAGGAGGGACGTACTTGCGGTTGGTATTTATTTAGGGAGTCGATTGGTGTGAGGTTTGGTTTCCCCCTACATCTGACTGTAGAGGTGCTAGTGATCTCAGTTGGAGTGAGGTTCTCAGTTGGGTTGAGGACTTTATCACAGGTGATGGCGACACAGGGCAGTTTGGTATGACTGATCCTGCAGTGATTTGGGATCCTGACATTAGACTGGCTGTTGTTGGGTTGTTGTGTGAATGGCTTCACAGGTCAAGGCATAATATTTGTTTCAGTTTCCCACGACAGATTGGTGGAGCAGCTTCCTTGAGGTTGGTTTGGGATCCAGGTATTAGGATCACAGCATGCAAATACCGATTGCTTGAGGGCAAGCAATCTCCGGGAAGGGATGATTTGTAATGTTTCCTTTTCGGGGCACATTATTTCGTGCCTTATAGTTAGCCTTTCATCATGGTCCGGTGGGCTAACCGAGGCTTGGCAGGTGATTAGAGGGATGTTTGGCCTTGGTGTTTTCAGTTTTAGGCCAATCAGATCAGTTCTACAAGGTTTCCAGGGTACTTACTATTTATAGTAAGTCAACAGAACTTAGTTTTCCTGGCATTTCAGTAGTGGATTTGGAGCGCCTCACCGAGAGCTTTCCGACAAGATATCACACGTCTTCATCCAAGTTCGTTGGGCCCTCCGTTTTAATGCCAGAAGATTACTACTTTATTTTATTATGTCACTTTATAACCCAACAGTTATATTTATTTAAAAAGTGACTTTAAGTGGAATATGAAGAGAGAAAGTGGTGAAACTGAAGAGTCACAGTTGCAGCTTTAAAAGAAGACTTGGAGTCTCATTGTGAGATGCTTAGTTCTTGATATTATATTTATCACTTGGAGATATCAAGAAGCTTTCAGCTTTCGAATACAACCGTGAGGACGGAAACCCTTTTAGCTTAGAGGTGGATTGGACGTAGCCCCAGTTTGTCTCCGGTGCGGATTCACAGCAGAGTTCGCCATTGTTTTCACAGGTTCTTTTCTGTTATTTGATATTCTGTTGCATGTTGAGTTCAGATTTGGAATTGTGAGAAATCCCACTGTTATTTTATAATGCAACCATGTTGTTGAGGGTTTTAATGGAATATATAGTGCTGGTTATTTACTATTGAATCCATGGTTTATTGCATGAATGTATTTCTTTAAATCTGCATGAGATATATTTGAGAAATTTGGAAAAGACCGGGTTTGGGTCATTACATGTAACCCATGAAATCTCTCCACAAGCAGCTTTAGAACCTTCTTTAGTACGTCATCATTATAGAGTGCTACAAAAGCTGTTATTCTTGTGATTTCATAGTGACAAGAGGCGATAGCAAGTCTTACATCTTCGTGAGGGTGTTCCAAAAACCTGTGTTGGACCAAAACAAGCATTGATGGCTTCAAAGCCCAATTCAAAATCCTCCAGTCTGATTGGTCTACCTTGGACAAATATGAGTCTAATTCCTCCAACTTAGAAAGAATTTGAAATAGATTCCAATTCTAATCCAATTACGAAGAGCCAATTTCCCACTTCCTTTTCTTTTTGCAAGTTCCTTGGCTGCTTACACTGAAAAAGTATCATTGGAATCTTTTGAGAAGGGACCCATGTTCTGTCTTGCTCTTCGCTCCATAATTTTTTCTAAGTTTGCTCTCCAATTTTTTCAGAGTTCCCCAACAGGGTGGCAGAAAGATTTCCATGCTTTGATACCACTGTAATAAACACTGTTGTTTGTTGCTCCATTTTTTTTGCGTCTTTTCCACCAATTCAATTACAAGACATTTTGTCAAACAGTTTGCTTGCTATGAATGTGACAGTGTTTTCAGTCTTTTGCCTTCATAGTTATTTTGGAGTTATGTGATAGAACTTTGCCCAAGTTAAATAAAGGTATGGATAGAACATAAGTCTTTATTGGAATTCAAACTGGATTAACACCACCTTCAGAAATTAAAGCCTGAAATATTATGTCCTGACCTTTAATTGCTAATTCCCAACTGTGGATGACGAGTCAGCACTGAAGATAATAATCAGCAACAGTATTCCTTAATTTCAGTATCGGTTTTGCACAGAATAATGGCCAGCAGCAAATAAGGCAGGAATTAATGTTTAGTGCAGTCTGAAACTAGAATTGCAGCTCTCAGAACAGCAGCAAGGATCTTCAATCCATCATGGTATCATGTACAGTCTTTTAAACAGAGGTATTCGGACTCATAGAAGAGTCGAAAATGTAATGAAACTCTGTCCAACTGTTACCACAACCTTAAAGACTCCCTGCATATTCAAAACTAAATGCCAGTCTGGATTACACCTCAACATAGATTCGAGCTGGAGACATAATTGCCATTTGCATAGTAGTATAGCTACAATACAGTAGATGAAAAACTCCCACATATCATAATGTACAGCATTATATGTAACCTGCTGCCATATAGACTGAAATAGACTCCCCTCTGGTGTTTCCAAATGATGATCAGCACCTTGCACAATCTGAACTACAATTCAGGGTCTATCAGTAGGGAACCCTCATCCCAGCTGCAATTATATCCCTTCATGTGATGCTAAAATTCCCATTGGGTAAGCATAGATATATTCACAACCTCCAATGACCAGGATGAGTCCAACAGAAGAGATACTAGCTACGTCCCAACTGGAAGAGCTTGTGCACTGTAAATCAAGAAGAGTTGATCCAGAAGAAGTTCCAATGATATGTTTGCAACATTAAGCGACCCCCGTCTCAATGCTTATGCTGAATATAATGGAGCGACTTCAGATATAGCATGCCCAACAATATATTCAAGCAGCAGTATGATTATGTGGAAGGTGAATAGAAAATACATTAAGTCCCTCAACTTGGCATATACAATTCACACTCAACCATTATACCTTTTGACCATCTTTATGCCCCAGGCAAACCACAGCAAAATGCAGAGCAAGAATCACCACGTATGTTGTTGCACCCTCCAAATCCAAGAAACCGTGGCGGAAAATACACAGAAAGCCAAACACTTCTCTTTGGATTCATGCACAGGGAAGATTGGAAACATAGGGGAATATCAAAGGATATTTGCCGAAGCTTAATCTTTCTTTAAAAAATTAAAAGTATCATCTTTATTTTCAAATAATTATTCCACTCTAACTTTCATAAACCTCCTTTATTGTATCAGCCTATTTCTCTATTTTTCCAAACAATGCTCTTTTTATTTATTTTTAATCTTCTAATGCCAACTTAATGGAGCAACCTATAATAATTAACTTCTTTGCCCAACCGAGATGAATGAACATAATGGATATAAATCACATTAAGATATTCAGAAATATAATTTTCCACTTTCAAACAATAGCCTATGACAAATTTGTCGTCTAAGGAGATTTTACAAATTTGAAGAACTCTGCAATGCAATGTGCGATACCTTGACAATATCTCCAACCTGAATTGGGTTCTTGTCCAATTCCAAAAACTCCTAAGGGTTTCCGTCCTTAGATTTCTAAATTGAAAGCCAGATGCTCTCAAAGCTCTCCAAGAGAATAATAACACCAAGCATATCTTGAAAACCCACACCCCCCTTGGCCTTTTTGCCACATGCTTTTTAAAATCACTTAAAGTACATTAAAGGGAGACAACTTAAGTCTTTTGGGTAGGAGCCACTTAAGTTGCATAAAAAGACGTGCCAACAACTTAAAATCACCTAAGTTCACTTAAGTTGCAGAAAAAGATGTACCCACAACTTAAGAATAACATAGAATACAAGTTCACTTAAGTTGCATGAAAATATGTGCCCACAACTTAAGAATAGCATAGAATACAGGTTCACTTAAGTTGCATGAAAAGATGTGCCCACAACTTAAGGATAGCATAGAATACAAGCCAAAGACTCCATACTTATCCAATTATGCTCTACATTCTCTTCCTCTTGGGTAATCCAAGGAAAAGACAGCTAATGCACTGCCAAGCCTCATTGTTTGAGTTGGGGACACTGCAAATCGTCATAACATCCAACTTGAGTAGTTTTATTTAAACACTAAAATTCTGCTCTAGGATCAGCTATACTGTAAAAATTGTGATGAAAGTTTGTTAGAAGAGACTATGATGTACATTTTTTTGTTATACATATTCGTGTAATTAATACAGGCATTCTCTAGTGGCTTCCATGTATTTATTGTCACACAATGCAAGATTTCACTGAAAAACATGTGAACAATTTAGAGATATGGATATAATTCAGACATGATTTTTATTCTTTAGGCTAGGTGAGCTTTTTCGTGTAGAAGAATCCTAAACATATGTTGGTTGCAAACATGTTTTGTTGTTGATCAGGTCTGCAAACAAGTTGGCCATGAAGCTGGGTTCAAAGGAGCTACTTACTTTGACTGCCCAAAGAAGCCATGCTTTTTGTGTAAACAGCCTGGTAGTATCTTGTTTCTTTCTATGTTTGTTTGAATTTTGTATTGCTATTAGACCTCTCTTATTGGCTGGAAAATACTTTGTCAAAAGCTGAGGGTTACTAGATCTTTTATTAAATCTAATTGTTATTAAATTATTGTGAATTTAAAGGACATACAACTATGACATGCCCACACCGCATAGCAATGGAACATGGGGTTGTTCCTGCCCCCCGCAAATACATACTGGGTCCCTTTGACTTTGTTTATGAACGACAAATCAAAAATCATATTAACAAGGTATAGTACTACTACTCTCCTTTATGTTATATGTACTTTTTTCTTAGTTCATGTTCTGACGATGTTTTGTTCCAATTTTCTGCTGAAAAAACCCTTGCATATACTAAATGAGAAAAATGAGGCGATGTGTAACCCAAATAATTAGTAGGCAAATGTATGTGTTTATTCAAATCTAGTACGAATCCTAACATTTTATCAAGCCTTGCTTGCATTTGTTTGTCTCTAAGTGGAATTTTGCTCCTATTTTTGTAAAATATTGGCACAATTGAGTGTGCTTTAAAGAAGTGCTATTTTGCAAGTGAGGGAAAAAGAGTTTATCATTTGCTATTCAGGAACTCGAATTTCTACCATATCTTTGTTCTTTACTCTCAGTTTGCCTTAGGATTAATGTCCTTGGTGGAGTGTGTCGTCACTGACCGTGTTGGTAATTGCCACTCTCAGTTGTGGTAGAGTTTGAAGAAGGTCTACCACCTTGATGGGTTCGGTTGTCTATAACATTTGTTGAACTATGTTCTTCTCTGACTCTGATCACACTGATGTACTTGCAGTTCTGTTGGAGGTTATTCGCTCCTTTGCCATCACTTGTTTTACTTCTGCTCTATCTTCTCTAAGTTGTTCCTTCTTTGTACAAGAGTCCAAGTACATTGCTTTCTTCGTATGCGCTCTTGTGATTGCCAAAATTGCCTTGTCTTGTTCCTCCACGTCCAACATATTAATACCCTTTTCCTTCGGGTAGTTTGTGTCTTCATGGTCACCTGGTCCACACCAGTTGCACAATACTTGTACGTTGTCTTTCTTAATTCTGGCAGTCTCTTGCAAAGTGTTTATTCGCTACATTGTCGACACTGTATGATAGGAGGTCCTTTGGAGTATTACTGTATTTGATTTCGCCCTCATTGATTTCCATAATTGCCCAGCGATACATTCTATGTTTTGATGGAGTAGATTCTCCCTATGTGAAGAGTACTTGCGTACTTCTAGTCTTTAAATTATATGGACACTCATTTATTGAATAACCCATCACTTGGAAAATTTCACAACACCTGTCTAGGACTATTACCTTTCTTGTGCCCCTCAATTTTGCACTCGTACACCAAAGTTCATTAGTTTCTTCATTGGTTCCTTTTGGCCTTCAATTCTTTCATCATTCTCATCCTATCTCGTCGTAGGGCATGGACTGTTGTCGATTTATCATCACTGCTATCTTCGGTGCTCTTGTCATCGTTTGTCCTTCTCTTCCTTTGGGAGGATGTTTTGTTTTCACTCTCAATGGCCATTGCCCGATTATAAGCATTGACATACAATGATGGAAGGTACCACCTTCATTTTCTTTCTCAGTGAAGGGATTAGTCCCACAATAAACCAATGCTTCTTCAATTTGTTCACTAGTTGGGTCTCCTATTTTACCAACAATTCCTTGAGACTACAACTGTAAGCTCGTATGTTCTCATCTTTCCCTTGTTTGGTGTTGTAAATTTTGGTGACTCATTTTCGTTGCGTAGCAGTTTAAACTCGACCTTGAACACCTTCAATGCATCTTATGAGGCTATGGGTGATGTATCCAATTCTCTGAACCAGTCAATGGCTATACCCCGTAGCATTGCTAGAGACGCTCTCAGCCAATAGTCCTTGACCTCCCGACCGCTTGCTATTCAAATAGTCTCGCGTGTCTTGTAGTGCCTCATAGGATCTTTTAGCAGTTTCTGTTGATCCACATTTGGACTTGCCAAAGGAGTCATCATCTTTCTCGCCTGCTTTCTCTCTTATGTGCCGAACTTGGGTGGACTGTTCCGACCGCTAAGTTCTAGTGCTTTCCCTTTACTCTTAGCTACACACGCATCCTTTACACGTCCACCTCCATTGTCCCCAACACCTCAAATACTTTCAGGCTCCGATTCGTTCTTGTACTCCCTTTGTCTGGGGGTCTTCAGTTTGCATCCGCCAATTCTGGGTTCTCTTGAGATGGATAGATTCTCCTTGTAGTGGAATATTTCTACCAGTTCATGATTTCCTTCTTTGTACTCGTCTGACATTAACTCTACGAATAGGTTGTCTACTTGGTCAGCAAGGTCGGGATATGTTTCATGTAGGAGAGGTAAGTGTCTGGCAATATCCTCCTAGTCATTCCATGTACAATTGTGCCTTCCTTGCTGGATGGTTTCCGTTCCTCCCAACTATGACTTTGGCTAATGCTTCGACTTTACTTCATTCTTGGGAAGGGCTCCAACTTGGGAATTGTTCGATTGGATTTTCCTCAAATGTTTCTCGTAATCTTGTACTTCGTTCTCTTTGTTCTACAATTGTTAAAGATCACTTGATCAGTTGGTCTTTAGCACTGTGTAGCCTCTTCTCACCCTTATTGGGATCTAAGGGCATGATTCACACAACTTTGACCCGATTTCTTTTAAGGCAACGATGCCAAATATTTACTGTTATATCTGATAAATTACATACAAGAAATAAGAATAAATATGGCTGCGCGTATCAGATATAGGAGTAAAATATATCTTTATTTGCTTACGAAGTTATTACAGAGAAGAGGACCAGAGATGGTTGGCCGAGGATTTTAGTTCATCCGACTATAGCATATTACCTTGGTGATACATAACATATTTAAAAGACCCAATTATTGTCAAGAGGAACACAACTGTCAACCAAGTGACACATATAACTACTTGAGAGTGACAACCAATTTAATACGGACAATTAATACATTGCAGGATAACCAATATTATCAAACATAACGATAGGCATTGTACCTTGACTACAAGGAGAAATTCCTTTTCATTTTTTGATTTGAATTAGCGACTTCACATATACCTTTTTCAATATTTTTAATTACCTATTCTATCGAGAAACTTTATTCACAAAATATCCTCCTATTTCGCTCTTCCAAGATATGCCAAATAAGTATTGATGGGGAATTGTCCATATGTAACACCATGTATTCTTCCAATCCCTACGGGGCCAACTTTACAGAAATTTTAACAAAATGTTCTGCCTAGCACATTTTCATTTGATGGAATAGAGCAACCAGTCGTAGCATGAAGCGGTAAAGGGACATCATAGTAGGAGATGATCAACCAACTCTCCATCCATCAAGCATAACAGACAAATTCTTGGCCCATGGTACCAATGTTAAAGAGTCTGCCTCTAGTTAGAATCCGCCCATGCATCTTTTCATAAGAAGGCACCAACTTTTGGCAACAAATATTTATGCCAACACAACCGTTTGGGCCAATTAGAGGTCAAGCTTTGCATATTCTAAATTACATATCCCTACTTGGCGGAGTACTTTCTAGATCCCAAACCACACCATATAGTTTCATCATTGCCATTTGTAATGTCCCCTTCCTAGGTGACAGGCAAATGAGTAGAGGTTGACCTATCATTTGAGTTCCCATAGGTCAACAATATGGTTAGGGGACTCATTTAGAGGGTCATGGAGCTTTGCAGGGGCTTTGTGAGCTGTTATCATTTTTGTTTACACTAAATTGATAATTTGACTAAGTGTTTTGCATTGGAATTTGAGTTTCAAAGTTGCTGTTTAAAATTTCAGAATGGTAAAGAGTTCAAAGAAATAAAAGTACAAGTTCAATTTTGCAATTGAAAATATCTGAACAGCACATTAAAGTTTCAGAACTCAAACAGAAAGGGGAAAGTTTGTTTATATTTGCAGAATTATGGATATCAAACAGCATGCTATGATATAATATTCAGATTCTTTAAGCTTAACAGTAAATGAAGGAAATTACTTGCATTTCAGTAAATGAAAGTACAGATTCAGATTTGCCACAAAAGCAGTGGTTACTATAAAAACAAAGAAAGGTACATTTCAAAGTTACAAACCACACACCCCGTGGTTTTAGGTGCTAATGCATACAAGCATGGTCAATTTCTAAGAATTGAACAAAGAATCGAATGCAGAAAATAAAGGACATTTACAATGTAGGAAATGAAAAGAAGAAGAGGAGGAGACAGGTCAAGCCTCCTTGCCTGGTTGTCTTTCGAAGTTGAAGCACGCTGCATCCTTTGGATTCCGCATTCTGAAGAAGTTCCTCATCATCTGGTATATCCTGCAAAAGAAGAAGATAGAAGAAAATCAGTTCATATGAACTGAGCAAGGAAGG
>MU227287.1:689295-699326 GCA_018584345.1 Thuja plicata
GCACCAGGTATATTTCTGTGCACAAAATAACTATCTATAGAAGATTTATGTGGCAATGGTGGTAGTCTACTAGAACCAGCAGAAGTGGTGGCCGAGGGGATGGTAGATTTGCGGATACGTGGGCCACGAAGAGAGCCCACTATACCCTCAAGTGCTTCTTCTTCTTCTAAGCTGACTGGGATACCTGGTCACAACCCACATTATTTCATTATGATCATTGTTTTAGCAAAATCCAAACTAATAATGGTGATTAGAAAATAATAAATGATCCTTAAAAAGGAAACAGTGGGATACCTTGAGATTCAGAAATGGCTGCCCTCATAGCCAATTTTGCTTTTTCCTTTTGCAACTTTTTCTCTTCTGCAACAGCGAGTAAGGCATTCATCTCTCTCTTTATTTCTTCCGTGGTAGACTCACAAACCCTTGTATCATGCCTTGTGATCCCTCCAAGGTGGTATTTCAAACGAGATATGCCTCCACTAATTAGTTTTTCACATTTTATGCATATCACAGTATTATATTCAAGTCCTTCAAAGCAATATTTCCATGCCTTGTCTCTAGCCCCTTTAGGACGCGTGCCTACATATCCAGATGGACATGCGTCTACTGGGGTACTGTCGACTGACCCAGTTGTGGAGCTATCCCTATTTGCCATTTTAATGTAATATCAAGTTCAACCTACACATACAAATTGAAGGCACAAATTTAGAAATTTAATAAAGAAATTTAGAAACAAACTAAATTGGTTTATAACTTTGAATAAGTTTAAACATTGCTAAAACTTGAAAGAAAAAAACAAAAAAAGTGTTAGGTTATGAATTTTTTAAGAAAATATGAAATTATTGAGAAAACAATGAAATTTCTTGCAAAAATTGTTAAAAAATGGTGTTAGATCTTGTTTATTACACTCTAAAATCAGTTAGAGTACATTGGAAATGGTATTTTAGAGTTTTTATAAACTTAGATGCAACTATGACAAGACAAAACGATTTAAAAATAAAAAGAAAAAGATTTTTGAAAACTTACTGCTGAATCCGAATTTGCTTGAAAAATCTCTTCGAATCTGCTCCAAATCCACAAAAAATCGATCTCCAACGCTGCAAATCAACTTCTTTCTCCACCAAACCCTTTTTTTTCTCTCTAAACTGGTATTGGCAAACAAAAAAATGATTTTTACCCTTTTCTGGGCCATCAGTCCCTATAAGCGGACTGCGGCCGATACTTTATGCAAATATTGCGATACGTTTTTAACTTATCACCGATATTTCATGCGATAAGTTTGTAACTTCTCTGCGCGATAAGTTGGTGCAAAAGTTACGTAACTTGTCGCAGCACATAACTTATCGCAATAAGTTCACTTATCGCCGATAAGTCTGCGACAAGTTGATCTATGGTTCTGACCATGCCCAAATCTGCAATTGAAACTGCCTAGGCCAAATGGCCTCAAAGTCTCTTAAATGTCTTGGTTAGCCTACGGGACCAAGGGAAAATAGGCTAATGACATCATCATGCTGTAAGTGCTAGAATGGGGACATTACATAGAGTCTTCCTTAAGAACTAATTTTTTTATCGTTTCTTGCAAAATGAAAATATTTGCTGACAACTTCTCAATATGACGCTTAACCAAGCGTCTTTTTTCAGGGGTCGAAAGGCTTCTGACATTCCATGTTACAATCCTCATTGCTGTCCAAGGGAGGCCTTAGCTCCCTTGGATGTTGTCATAAATTGCTTAATGGTCTACAAACCTTTCTCAGATGCATCATCTTCTCTTTTTTGTTTGTTTGTTTTCCTACCTCTTCCCTTCCCAAATCACCTCATCAATTTGTCCGCCAATTGGCTTATGCACCTGGGGTCAATACCACCTAACTCATCATCAACCTTGAAGTCCTCATCAATATCCCATTGCTCTTGATCAGATTTCTCTCCATCATCATTATTCGTCCCCTTCACATCTATTTTCAACTTGATTGGTTCCGTCCCATTCAGCTCCTCACTTACCATCTAGTCTTCCCATTATTTCCTTCCTTTGGTTGCGCAGATCTATAATCTGCTAACACCAGCTTATTATTGAAAGTGGAATTCTGTATTTCCTTCCCATTATAACTTATCTTAGAAGAACCTTCTTTGTTATTATTTTCTCGTTTCACATGTGCTGGATCTGTAACTCTAGATTTTTCCGTTTGTTTTTCAAGATCATGCTTATTTTGTTTCGCAACCCATTTCCGAACAAATTTAGGTTTAACCTTGCAATCAATCTCCCTATGATTTCTGTTTCAGCATCTCAAACAGAAATCTTTTCCCTCCTCGATCTCAATTTTCTCCATCCGATGATTCCCTGCAAAACAAAGTTGGATTTCTTCCGGAATAAGCCTAACAGTGGCAATCTTCAGCAGTGCATAAATGTACGAGTCTCCTTCAACCAAATCTGCATCCAGATTGATCAATCTTCCCAGTGATCTGCCAATCTTCTACTAATAATCCTCATACAAGTATTCTAAGGGGAGATCCTAGAGCTGTATCCGTACAGCTTTATCATAGACGTTTAATGCTATGGGATTGAAATTTGCAGACCACTTCTTCATATAGAGAGGACAATCCCCCAACATCCATAAACCTCCCATTAGAATTCTATCTCTTTCTTCTGCTGAAACAAAGATAACAATAAAAAAATACATTGGCAAAAAAATTAACAATTTCCCGTGTCTTCCATTTTTCAGTGATCCAAGTTCTGATTTTGTTCCTATCTGCGCTAGGTCCAATGAGACGACATATCACTGCAAGTTCCTCCAACATTTCTACATCGTGTGCTGCCTCTGCTGATAAGTTGACTATCTGAAATTCATGATTTTTTTTCGGACTTCTCCATTTGCTATTTGTCTTCTGCTCATTCACATAATTCTGCGAATTCGTATTTCCAGATTTTTTGCTCTGCTCCATTTTTAATATAAATTGGTTACAACGGTTGGCTATATTTTTTATTTTTAAATAAAAATCTAATTTAAGTTTTTAAAACATTATAAAAACAGAGTTAAAAAATAAATCAATATTGTTTGAAAAACAAACCATAAAGATATTAAATTTTATAAAAAAAACCAAAAAGTTAAAACGTTAACATAGATCACTCCTGTGAACATTCCATAAGAATGTTGTGTGCTTGTGCCGAACAGGAAACCCTAGAAAATGAATTGTAGCTGGAGGGGGTGAGGAACAAGGGGGAGAAGCGACGTTAAACTTCTGATATGTAGCAATGGACAGATATCTCGGCCATGGTTGTGAGATGATTGTGTATTGAAGCTTGTCGTGTGTGGTTATGCCCGCTCCCCGAGTAATTCGATGTCTTCTTCTCTGAAACAACCAACAAATCCATTCGGGTTCCCATGAATGAACAAAAAGAAAACCTAAAAATTATATAAATATTAAAATAGCAACGTCCTACTGTTACTCACCTGCAACATCGGATTCCTCTTTATTAAAAATGGTAAAGCCCTTTTCCTAGGAATACTAGGGTGAATGAAAATGAATTTTTGAGATTTGAAGTTCGCAAAATTTTGAATTTCATAGATGAAATTCGCTGAATCCTGTGAATATATATATATACCGTACCTAGGAATTTTTGTTTTTGCTGTACTGGTATGCATAAATCCTGTAATATTTTTGCTTTGTATTCGGGACATCTGTTTCTTTTGAGTTTGTGGGAAAGAGATTTAGGAATTGTAATATTTGTAGAGGTCTTGTTTTTGTTGAAATGTAAATGTGAAAATTCCTTTGAGGTAGAGCCATCGAATCTTAAGTTGGGAATCAGCAGACGTTGATTTATAAGCAACAAAGTTAGTTCCTCATGTTGTTCTAGGATATGTATAGAAATGAATTCAACTCTTGAAATCATAGATGCTTTTGGATGCAACTGCATTAGAATGTTTTCTGAAACGTTTTGGATCATACTACATGATCAGTCATTATGATGAAGAGAGGAGAAAAAGTTGACAATACTAGCTCTTTTCAAGTAAGAACAAAAACTGGCAATGCTAAATCCTTTAGTGGTTGCTAGAAGAGTTCTGGTAGTCAGATGGCTTTTCATTTTGTCTATTTTGTTCTATATGATCACAATGTGCATGATTTCTAAACAAAGAACACGATCATTAACTATTGACAGTTGTAGTTATTATATAATCATGACCATTTAAATATACATTTAGTTATAAGTATTTTGCCAATATTTGTTGACTATTTTATCGTTACAAACTATCTATACATATCATAACTTGTCATTTGGGTCACAATGATCATTGAATATTACTTTAATATTGTTGTTTCTGTTAAATTTGCATTTTGTCATAAACAATGAGTGAGTCAATGAGATTTCATATGCTAATGACAGTCTTAAGGAGGCAGTGTTTTTGACGCATATCTATTTGTTGAAAATGTGGATACCAATTGTACCATTAACATAGCATAGTTGATTTGGTTTGGCTACAAACAGGGTGTGTCTGGCAGAATTTAAAGTTGTATTGTTGTTGTGGACAACAACCAGTAATTGAAATAGTAAATCTAATTTTATTAAGAAGGTTATGCAAAAGTTTTTATGTTGTAATTTAACTAAATAAATTTCAGTTGGATTGTGTGTTATACTGTATGCTGATTTACATGCTGCAGATCAAGCCAACTTATGTGATTCCTACCCAGGTGGACTGTGCAATCAAGTTACATAGCAGACGTGTAACCTGTTTAGAATTTCACCCCACAAATAACAATATTCTTATATCAGGAGACAAGGTATTTCCAAGCTCTTATATAAGTGATACCTTAATTTTTCACTAATGTGGAACTTGTGATGCTTAGCTTTTACTGATTATATAATTGATAACATGCTTGAGCAATATTTCACATTAAGCAGGGTTTAACTAGATTAAAGTTGATTCCTAAAAGTTATATGTGCAATCTTTTTTTTCTAACTTTTAATCATCAGATCTTTTTTTTGGAAATAGAAAGGTGAAATTGGCATTTGGGATTATGAGAAGGTGCTTGACACAACATTGTATGATTCGGTACATAGTTGCATTGTGAACAATATTAAGTAAGTGACTTTGGGCACTTTTCTTGCTCCTTGTTTATTTTTCTTGCTGAAAGCTAAAATATTTGTTCAAAAAGTTGCCATGAAATTTACAGAATTCAGTGACAAGTCACTCGTGATTTCAGGTTTCATCCTGTGAATAGTGAATCTATATATACATCAGGATCAGATGGAACTATCAGCTGCACTGATATTGAAACAGGACTTCCAGTACTCTTGATGGACCTCAATCCGGATGGTTGGAATGTAATTCATCCCTATGCCTTTGGTTTTCTTGTTTGCCTGTGAACTTTCATAATTCACCCTATACTTCACATTTTGATAACATTTGTATTTCTGAGCATTCTACGCAGGGATGGGCAAAGCATTGATCAAAATTTTTGGAGATTTCATTTTGACAACTTTATTTTTCTTTTCTTTTTCTGATCATTCTTCCTAGGGACCAGCAACATGGAAAATGCTGTATGGAATGGATATCAATCCAGAAAAAGATCTTTTGCTGGTGGCAGATAACTTTGGACTCATTTACCAGTAAGTAGAAGTTTTACTCAATTTGTAATAACTCGTACCAAGAAATTTTGCTCCAAATTTACAATAATTCTGATTCCTAATGGGCTGGCATTTTGTCAAACACTTTGCATAAAACTACACATATGAAGTATCCTTGAATGCAAACATTCGGGCTGCTGCAACTAAAACTCTAGATCTCAAACTCATCATAATGGTTCGTAACCTTTCATAAGAACATTTTGTCTCTTATTGTATAAATTTTCTGATTCTTTGGCATTGGTATTTGGTCAAAGACTTATCATATGGCTTCACTGTTGGGCATTTGTGAATGTATTTGCTTGGAGTGTGTGTGTTTGCAGAGTTCAGGTTTTACGTGATTGCATTTAGTTCACAGCATCATTTGAAATGGTAAACTTTGTATGATTTATAAAGGGAACTCATGAAACACTTATGAACAAACTTGACATTTTATGCAACTTGCAAATATATCAAACTGAAATCAGAAATAGCAATATACACAACAGAAAAGTATATCTGACTTGACCATAAGAGCTTATTTTTGCTCTTTCCTGGAACATTGAGAAGAGCAACAAATATAGGACCAGTCGGATTGAAGGCACTCCTGATTATAGATGCCCATGAACCTGGATTATATTCCATCGGGAATATATTTTGCCCAGCAATACAACGACATGCCTCAAATGCCCCCTTCTGGAAGCCCGACCAGTTAGAAAGGGTTCACGCCTGTGATGCAAGTGTCAACAATGAACTGTAATATAGGAGTTTGTTTCCTTAGAACCCCTAACTTTCTGCTGGGCGACCACACACAGCCAAGGATGAGTTCGCTCTCAAGGAATGCACAGTCCGAGTTTACAGTTAGCAAAGTATTAAAGGAAATAATAAATTCCTCAATTTCACAATGGCCGGCACATTCATATACCTAGAATGTTCATCACCAAGATGAAGGCAAATATCGGTCAAGCCTTACATGCAACAAGCTTAAGAGAATCCGCTCCAATAAAGAATGCATAAATATATGACTTCGCAGAATAACTGCCCAAGATCACAATTTTATCAAATGATTTTTTCCTCCAGCTTCAGAATAAGATCTTTCAATGATAATATATTCCCAAAACTCGCCAAGCTGATGCAGCTAATAAACTTAATTCGAATAGTATTAAAATTCCTCACTGCTTCCAAGCTACTTCACATTCTAAACCAATTAATAATTAAGCTGTGCTTAAAGCCAAATCATAAAATATCTTGCCTTACCACTTAGAAAGAAATTCCACAATCTGCTTATAATACTTCCACATGAACAAGTAATAAAAAGACCACGCCCAGGATGAATTAAGAATAATTTTTCTACCATCTGGATAATATATTTTCAACCATTTAAAAGGGTTTGTGGCTTTCATTTCGAGCAATTAAATTTATTTCTAAAAACTGAATAAGTACCTTGCAACAAACCTTTTTCTGAATATCTGATCGATATGCCTGAATTTTGTCTATCTAGAGACTTGACAAGTTCTGCAATCTGGCCACCAATCCCAACTGAGAAGCCATTCCTCCAAGATCATCTTGAACAGGTTAGTTCCACCACTGAAGGTGATGTTCTCTAGGTGTTGTGAGCCTGCAAATTTGACAACCTCCTCAGAACTATAATATAAGAAATAATTAATCATTCCATGTTCAACATCATAAAGCCACGTAAATATAATTAAATTCCGTTTCTGCACAGTTACTCCAATTGAATAATTTTAATTAACTTTGTATCTAAACTGACTTTTAATTAATAATTTAATATCACTTTTTGAATACACTTCAGGCAATAATAATAAATAATTAGTTTCAATTCCCTGTTTTGATATATTTTAGCCTATGGGAATCAAATAATATTTTATTTCTCAAATCTGTCAAAGGTGGGACATTACAAGTTCTTGCAACATGCTAAACTATTTACTAGAAAAATAAAAGTAATCAACTTGCAAACCTCCTTGAGACGTGTTTTTTTTTTTTTTAAATTTTTTCTTTTTGAAAGAAAGTAATTAGCTGACTATAACTGAATAACAAATAACTAACTAAACTTCAACATGAACTGAAACTAACTACTAACTGAAAATGGAATTCGGGAAGGAAATAATTCTTTTCAACAAATAAAATAAAATGCATGTTAAGAGTACTTACAAATTGATCCTTCAAGAACAAGAGAAATTAAATCAAGAACTATATCATAGTATTTAATGATAAAAGAGGAGGGATTAGAGATTTCAGATTACTGAACAAATTTGCTACCAGCTGGAAGTATTCATATAAGCCTCGGCATTGCAGTGGAGAGGGAGAGCATCATCAAGGCGCTTCACCTCCAACCACAGACCTAGCGGTCCCCCGCACACCTTCCTTTCAGAAGTGGCCTTACTTGTCACGAGGGTACATACCAAGGTCTAGGATTAGTTGCCATCTGAGTTTGGTGTTTAGAATCTACACCACTCTAGTCAGTCATACACTATAGGTACCCCCTAACTAGTATGACCGTCTGACCAGGAAGTGTATCTGATTCATGTGAACTGACGGTCACACCACTGTGCCACCTTGGCCAATGTTTTAAAGTTGGAAGCACGATTTACGCGTTGTCATTGTTCACCACCCTTGCTCAACTTGTACCATCTAGACAAGCCAACTACCTTAATGTCTACTAACACTAATGGACAATAACGTCCATCATAGGAATGTAACTCTCTAGACAAGCCATCTGCCTAGTTGTTTGCTGACACTAATAGTCATTAACGAGCATTATGGGATTGTTCACATACAGGCCTGTTATTGTTTTTTTTTTAATTAAGTTGCTCTTAATACTGGTAGTTTTCCCTTTCAGTCGAACATGGACATCCTTTCTACTTCGGATTTTAAGGATTAAACTCAAATGTATGATAGCATGAGTTTCTTTTCCCTAATGTAACAAATTCAGTTTTCTTAATGTATTCCATGTAAGCATTTATAAGTTATTGATCTATTGTATGTGTGCATGTCGATGTGACCTCTGAACCTACATGCATGCATACATGTGTAAGTCCCATGCATGCATACATGTGTTAAGTCCTATTGGAACAAGACCAACACTTGTTTTATACATTACACTACCCATACCTTACTGATCGGATAGTCTTAGTTAGTTACTCAAGTTCGAGTTCTGGATAGGAAATATCATATTCTTTGTGATGTCCAATAGTTCTTAATGGTTAAATATAGATGACAAGATGATTATTCTTGCATCGATCCACATAAAGTCATAGTTATGTTAATATCACTGACGGATATTTGATATGATACAAGGTATTAGTACTGTTTAACACCAATGGCCATGAATTCTGTGGATTGAATACCTTTATTAATGGTTCTATAGGTTGAGAAGAGACAATGTAATGTCCCCCACTAGAACTTAACTCAATGTACTCTAAAATTCTCTTTTAGGGTTTGAATAATGCTTGGGAGTGGGAGATGTCATCTTAGTATCTTGATATAGATCCTGAAGCCAGGTTAGTATCGCAAGATAAATAAGCATATAAGCCATCATTACACAAATAAAATTCCAATTCATTACTATAATATTCGACATATGGGGTTCCCTTGAAGTTTTATCTGTTTATCTTATCGTCATTGTTGGCTAAATATTTTGCAAGTCACTAAGACTACAACTTGCAAAACGTGTGTTTTAGGCAGCAGTATGTGAGATTTCTCTCTCCTCTCAGCAATAGGGGAGGCTCTCTTATCGCAGGTGGCTTCAAGTAGAACTGAACTGTAACACATACAGTTCACCTTGCAACAGTAGTACCGGTGACTCGATGATTGACGTAAGAACAATCAAACGAGGCAGCAGTTGATTTATCTAAAGACGAAGTGATACAATGAGCTCAAAGTCTCCTGTCCTCACCTCAAATAAGTAATCTAATCTATTGTCCAGTACTGAAGCTCAAAGTCTTCAGTCCTTGGAGTGTATCAACCACTAGTTTCTATAGTAATCCCGATCCCTTGAAGCACAAAGTCTTCAGAAAACTTGAATTAAAGATGCTCCAATGATTTAAACAAAGAAACCATTTTAATTTGAACAAGGATCAACAAGTGCAACATAAGAATACATTCATTGATTTTCAAGATGACAACACAAAGTCTGTCAATCTCTATTCCTTTATTCAAACGCTTAACTCTCTTACAATGAAACACAAAGTTTTCAGAACTCAAGAGTTTTGCCTATAGTTTATTTGCACAAACAAAAGATCAAGAATTACAATGAGCTCTCTCCTTTATATAGGAAGAGAGGAGAGAGAAAAGAGGAGAAGAAAGGGGAAACCCTTAACCACTTTGATTTATTCAATCCTTATCTCTAACTAACTAACAAACTTTGAACTATTCAAAGTCTATCTATAACTAACTAACCTTTGACTTATTCAAT
>MU227287.1:710404-743882 GCA_018584345.1 Thuja plicata
TCTGAGTTATTATGCATGATTGTATTTGCTGGTTTATAAATACATCTGCCGGTTATTCGAGTTTATCTTCTGGTTCTTTGCATGTTATTGTTTATTATAAATCTGCATCAGTTTTATCAGTCGGAAATAGTAAATAGTCAGTTAGGATCATTTCATTTAGTCAAGGGCATCACTCCCTTAATGAAATCGTTTTTATTGCAAATGGTTTCAGTTTGTGTAATCTCTATTTTGTGAGGGCTTGAGCTGATATTTACAAGGCAATGTATAAACTTCCACATTGTGTGTGTATGAAAGCAATTTACATCCGATATTAGGTTCTAGGAAAGTAGACGCACTTGCAATATTGAACGTATGCAACCATAGAGCTGTCAATAATGTGCACGTTACTTGGCACTGGTTGGTATTATATCTTGGCAACTCCTAAAATCAATAGCACGAGACATATTTATAATTCCTCCCTTTGTGGAGAGTAATTGCTGCTGATGATTCTTGGTCCAGACATGTCATTGAACTTATACTCATTTGGGCAAGCATCGGGTGCTTCTATCTTTGTTACTACTGGGAGTCAATCTTGAGACTTTGCTCTTGGAGATCTGAGGCAGCATCCCCAGGGGGGTCTTGGGGGATGATAGACAATCATGTCCCAGAAAAGATTATACTTTGACTTAACTTTATTTGGCCTTCAAAATCCAAGATTCATCTCATGGTATCTGATCGTACTTATGGATTTGATATAGCATTGACCGGTTTAAGTATTCAAGGTGTAAAGTAGCGAACTTAATTGCGTCCTCCTCTGGCATAGGCCTCAAAGAAAGAAAATTGTCTAACTCTAGGACCCAAGCTCTCGTAGTGCATTTATCACTGCCATCAAAATGTGGCAAGGTTACCTTGCTCATAGCTTGTTGAAAATCCCTCTGACCCTGAGGTGCTCTGTGCCTTGTCCTAACTGTTGCACCTGATCTCTGCCTCTTCTGGTTCATAAATTGCTCTATCATCAACATCTCTCTTATCTCTGTGGGTAATGTCATAGACTTCGCGTGATGTTGTCTAATCTTCTCAGCCGTAGAAATTTGAGGCTCTTGCCCTTGAGCTTGCGTAGCTTGTGTCACCTCCCTACAAGCAAAGGTCGGTTGTAAGGGTCTAAGCATTGAACCTGTAGAGGTTCCCCTATTCTTTGTAGTATGTTGATAGGTACCCCTGTTGAATTGACACCCCTCACTGGTGTGCATAGTGTGTTGAGATTCACTCTGCCGCCTCATTTGTTCTAATAATTGGCACATCATGTCAATCATGGTGTCAAATTTCCTCCCCTTCTGGTGTTAGGGTTAACTGACCCTTCTCGTCCTTTGTCCATTTCGGCCATTTGTCCTGTAACACTATCACTGTCACTAGATGAACTCCTGTGAAGACCTATGATACCTGAAATGGTCTCATCTTTTGGAACCTGTAGTGGCTGCCGCTGTGGTGTTCCTTTGTGTTACTTTTGAAGCTTTTCACTCTTGAATTTTTTCCACACAGGATGTTAGGAAAACTTAGCTTTGTTGGCACTGAAATATTCCATCTTGTTGTGAGGTTTTCACACCATCACCCCATTGCAAATGGGGACCCCCTCTTTTGTTTTTTGCTCCAGTTTGCTTAGGTGTAGAGTTAGTTTGGCAAGCCTCTTTTGTTAGTCAGAAGAGTTTTGTAGAGTCAGGGAAAAGAGAAAGTTTGAAATCAGTCAAGTCCTTGGGCTAGAGAGTGGAGTCTTCCTCGAGCATAGGGTCAGTTGAGTTTGAGCGAGATGAGCATGAGGATAGACTAGTGAGGGTGTTAACATTCAAGTATAGAATTGGACCAAGTGCAACCAATAGATGAGGCAGCTACTTGCAAATCCCCTTCATTAGGCTTGAGAAGGCATTGGAAACGTACAAAAATGGCTAAGTGTGGGCAGCAAGGCATAGAAAGCTAAAATTCTTAGGGAATGATGGAATCCGCGTGCACCCTAGGATTCATAATCCTGGCCGACCCCTGATCTCCACCATCTCCATGGCCCAAAATCTTGGCACACTCTCAAAGTCCGCCTAGGTGCAAGTCCTTAAGGCCATAAGTGAGCAATTGTTGCATAGTATAGAGGTCAGTTTTCAAAGAGAAAGATGGAAATCAGATTGAGAAAGGTGCAAGTATACATGAGGAATCAGACTTAAACACACCCAATTCAAATTGAAATTAGTGTCAAAATCACCTTGGAGTTTGATGGAAGCATTAGATACGATTTGGAGGGAGTAGAGTGATTTGGGAACAAGCAAAAGAAGTGAGTAAGAATCCGCAAGTGGGAGTGAAATCCGCTGCCCTCTTAGGATTCCAAATCCTGAGAATGATGGACTCCAAGTCAGACTTCAAAATTGCCTAATTCAGATTGGAGTAATTATCAAGTCACCTTAGAAACAAATTGGAGATTTGGTTGCATTTGAAAAGGAGTGGAATGGTTTCGAACTTGGCCAAGATGTAAGGTGTTAAACAATGTGAAAATCCGCAGGTAGGGGCGGATTCTGCCCCCTATGTAGGATTCCTAATCCTCTGAAGGACAAGATTTCCACCCTCAAGTATGGGCAATTCAATGACCTAGTTGGATCAAATACAAGGCAAACTCAATCCTAGACAAGAGAAGATCAAATAAAGATGAAATATGTGATTTTACAAGGCAAGTTTGATGATGAAAACGAAGGGCGAAGTAATGAAAGTTTGAAGGCAAAAGAGGTATGAAAGGATGAAGGAAGTGGAAACAAAATCCTTGAAGGATGCCGCCATCCTCCAAGGATTGAAAATCCTCTCACCCCCAAATTCCACCTTCAATCCATAGCTTATGAAATGCACCAAGCTCACAAACTAAACAAGAGCGAAGATTGAGGGGAATATTTGATTGAAATACCACAAGTAGGGGGGCAAAAAATGACCCTGCAAAAATTGAGAGAAGTGTAAAATGAAAATCCTAGAGGGACAATAGATTCCACCGCCCTCTTAGGATTCTAAAATCCTTTGAACATGGCGAATTCAGCCCTTATCTAAGTGATGAATTCTTCTAACCTCACGCAAAATCAAAATCAAAATGTGATATTGATGATATGCTTAATGGCATGGGCATCATACAAACATGAATAAGGTTGAAAGGAATCCTTTGGAGGTGGCGGAATCCGCCTAACTCCAAGGATTCAAAATCCTTTAAACTCCTTAAATTCCGCCTTGCATGGATGGTGGTGGAAACATACACTGGGCCCTCCAATTTGCACAATGAAGAGGAAAATGGAAATCAAGAACATGGAAACGATAATTTGATGACAAAAGCTGGTGAGCTCGATCAGTCTGGCTGAGATCATTGAGGAATGATGGTAAGAGGGGAGTTTGAATGGAGAAAGGAAAATCCTTGAAGGATGGTGGATTACGCACCCTCCAAGGAATTGATAATCCCCTAATATATCTAAATTCCGCCTAGAGTTGAAGAGAATCGAATAAGGAGAGTGGGGTGCGAATTACTTAATGTTTAATGATAAAAAAACATGCATCCATTCCCCCCCCAAGCAGGTCGGCCAGCATAAAGAAATAAGAGATTAATTAAAATGTTTTAATTGGCTAAAGAAGACCAAGTCGACCTCTATAGGGACATGCCCCTTCAAGAGTGCTAATCGACTATTTAAAGGAGGGAGATGGTGATTCATTTCACATCAATAACAAGCAGATTTATCTCTGCTAATACCAGCGACTTCCTTCTTGACAGGCAGCGAATTATCGAGAGGAGGCAACGAAATATCTTCTTGGGGCAGCGAAATATCTTGGATAGGCAGTGAGTTGTCTTGAAGAAAACAACAATTCCATCCTTGTCAACAATTTGGAAGCTTCAAAAGGCATCGATTTTGGACATCTAAGGCAGATCTTTCTCCAAAATCAGAGATAAAGGTGGTAAAGAAAATGAAATCTGAGCATGCTATACATTGAAAAATTTATTTACTTTCCAGATTTTGCAAGAATTTCATTTCAAGTTGCAAGATTAGGAGTGTTTTATCAATAGAATCAGAACTCCAGGCAAGTAGATTTTAATTCAAATCAGTTAAGCATGTCTTTATTCCTAGTTTTCTCACAAAAAATGATTAAAATTCATAAGAGGGGAATAATAAATGCATTAAGTAGACTTCCAATAATCTTAGGCACTTGAATAGAAGAACATCTTAATGGCGCGAGCAAGCGGGAACGAAGGGGCTAGGGTTTCCACGGGATCGAGTGGCAGTGCAGAGGCCTCCTCTGTGGCAGAGGATGGAGGAGACGGTGCTAAGGACGGGTATGGGGACAGCGACACCCTTGGTGTGGATGAGCTTCTTTGCGGCTCTTTTATCCTTCTTCCTGCCCATGTTTGGAGTCTGCGTGCTCTCTTGAGCTCTGTGCGGTTGCAGGATGGAAGCGGTTGTGGGTTGGTTAAGCCATTGGGGGCAGAATGCTCGTGGCATTGGATTGCCTTTGGTGGGCATAGTGAATGTCTAATAGCCCAATGGTGTCGGTCAAGTGCTTGGCTGGAGCCAAATCTTTCTCAGGCTGGGTTCTTATTGACTACCTTTGGAGGCTTGTATGGAAAGTGTTTTTGGGCTTGGGCCTTTTGGCGTGTGAAGGCCCTGACGGGGTCTTTAGGCTGTTGTGTGAAGGCCCTATTGGGGTCTTTAGGATGGATATCTAGTTACTGCTCTTATACTCTCACAGTTTACCTTTTGGAGCAACGTTCGATGGTTGGATGGTCTTTTGAATTTCAGGATGTTTGGGTTACTCCTGTGATGCATTCTGAGGATTATGCTGACGGTTTCCTTTCTTTCCACCCGTGGATTCCTATGGAGGTGGAGTCCCTCCCCCCCTTGGCGGTGAAGAAGTGTCTGATATCTTTGGATCAGATACGACCCTTTCTCCTTCCGATCCTTGGGATTGGCAGAGGTTGCCTTTTCCCTCTTGTTGGTGTCTTTAAAATAACCCTATTGAGGTGGGGTTCACTCCTATTGAGGTGGGGTGGGTTACCTTTGGAGACATTGGGACTAGCAGTTGGGAAGCTCCTCCTGTGGGATGAAGGTGCTATCAGGATGTGGGATCCATGACAAATCCCTCGGTGATCATACTTGTGAACTTTGAAAGAATTATTCCCACGTTGGTTGATTCTTGTGCGGGTGGTATCCATGTTGGATGGCGCTGGGGGAATAGTCGTATCATGTTGAGGATAAGAAGCTTGTGTTGTGGTGCCAGCATAATGTTGGAGGATGCCAAAGTTTATCTCTTATGATGCAGGTGGTCTTGGTTTTGGGAATCAGGTTTGGTTCCTCTGTTGTGGGTGAGAGAATCTCTTGTTGCCCTCCTTTTGTGATTTTCCGTGCTTTCCTTTTCCTGGTTGTTGTTAAGTGTTTGTGGGTGGATGCTGATAATTTTAAAGGGCCCATCCTGGTGGCTGGTTGTTTTCGTTTTTGGGTGAAGGCTAGTTTTGGGACTGGTTGGTCCTTTGGTGGAGACTGTTTCATTTCTGATCTTTATTTTGTGAGAAATCTCTTGGTTGACCCTATTGGTTTAGGGATCCATGTCAAAACTCGGGATAATGGTTTGGGGAGCCTTAAAACCTCTGTAATCTTTCTGATGTGAGGCTTAGGCTTTCATTTCTGGTTTCTTGGCAGCTGTTGTTTTAGAGTTTCTTCTTTTTTTGCTGCTGTTGGCTGGCTGGTTTTGGGCTGCTGGTTTTAGTTGTTTTATCTGTTGCAGAGTTTCTTTTTAGTGGGGTTCCAGATCCCCTTCAAAATCTGTTTGTATAGGGTTTCGTGGCCCCTTCAAAACCTGCTTTTACCTATAATCAAAACTTAGGCACTTGAATGAATTACTTTTGAAGAGGTTATTTCAAAATAAAATATAGTCCTCTAATCAAATTTTAGAATTCAAGGCTAATAGTGAAATATTGATGGTAGGTAAGCATATCAGGAGCCAATGCGAGAAATTCAAAGAAGGATAGGCAAACTCAAGTGAGTAATGACACAAAAGACATGATGCCTGAGACAAGTTTCTCCACGAAGAACAAGAAGATAGGGGACACCAATCTAGGACCTGTCAACATGCTACAAGTGAGAGATATAATATTTAGAGGGAGGCCTTCCAAGATGGCAAGAAGAATGGTCAAGAATGGGATTGTGCAAGCAGTTGCCTTTCCTCCTACCATGCAATGCACTGAGCTTGTGCTTCAATGTGCTATGCATTACTATCCTCAAACGAAGGCAATCCACTATGGAGAGGACAAGCACGTATTGACTCTCCTATCAGAATAGGCAATTATAGAATCTTTCAATATACCATATCACAAGGCGGGAGCCTACATCACAAAAGAGCAAGCCTTAAAGCACTATAATGATCAAGTGGATGCTTGTTTCAAGAAGATGAATGAGGAGTGGCTAGTTGAACGATGGAGTCATCATTCAAAGATCTTGAAGTTGTCCAAGCTAACTAAGTCAGATTTTAAGGAAGATATTGGTGACTTCATCATCATGCTAAGAAGGGTCATGGGAGAGCCGCAAGGAGCCATTCTTGAACCTTGGATGTTCTACTTCATAGATAAGATATCAACAGGAGAGGTGATCTCCAACTGAGGATGATAAAGAACACGAAGGCATTTTACATGACATCCGATTTAGTCTATATGTTGGTTATGGTATTCAAGTATCCAAGACTGACAAGCTTGGGACGACGTGGAATTGCAACAGGAGAGTTTCTAGTCCATGAATGCACCTTCATAACAAGAAACATTTCAAGATTTTCAATGATGAGTTTGCCATGAGAATAGTACGGACACTACAAGAGGCTCCACATGTAAGATTATCGGAGGAAGCTTGGTGCAAGAGCACCCACGGGTTGGTAAGTCAATCCTATGCAATTTTGTTGTGTGAAGCCCTCTGAGGCATGTTGTATATTTCATAAGGTCATGTTGACCATAGTGTGTGAGTACAATAGGGATTAGGGTCTAGTTAAGTCTTAAGTCCGTAGAAATTTGCAATTAGGGGCTAAAATGTTGTAAAGCCTCTTGTTTGGTTAGTGGAGATGATGATGTCAGCACGATGTCATTAGGGCTTGGAGTTGTTTAGAATCATGTTTCAACCTAGGTTGGAGTCTAGGATGAGGTTAGATGAGTGTTTGAACTCATTTTCTGAAGTTGTAAAAAGATGTATAAAGTTGCTCAACAACTTTTGCAACTTTTAAAAGTTGCTCGGACAACATTGTCCAAGTTTGCAAAAATGATGGAGAAGTGCCCTAAGCGGCAACCAAAGGCATGGTTGACCTATTTAAGACATGTGATGACCTAATCCTAAGGTTAGACACCTATTGTACATATTCTGATTTTGAAGAATACAAAGAAGTGTTGTTTTGTGTGCATTTGTTAGTTATTGAGTATCAGTAGATTGAATATGGATTGAATTCAGCACTGTAGCTCGTGCATGGCTTAGATTAGCTGTTTTTATTGCTCTGTGTGCTATTGGTTTGGGATTTTGAAGTTCCTTATTTAGTTTTCTGTAAATTTTCTTGTTTTGCACTGTCACTGGTTCAAACCATGCAATTTGTAAAGATGGAGACCTAGCTCACTATCACACCGTTCAATCTGCACGGCCTCTTGGGGAATAGTGAGTAGACTCCATGTACATAACATGTATAGGAGCTTGGGCCCTCAAATGCAGAGGAAGCATTTTTAAGGTCTTGCCCTAGCCGAGCAAGTGGTGAGCCCGGCTAGAGAAGACACTGTTGCAGAGTGCATAACTTGCAGAGGTGTGAACTAAAGACCCAATCAACTATTGGGAGTTGAAGTTGGGAGTCTTACAGAGAATTGGTGAAGAGGAGAAGGTCGTGCCAGTCAGGATTGGAGTCTAAAACCTTCAGACTAGCCAGGAAGCCAGTGAAGTCCTAAAACTCTCCTAAAACCACACATCTTGGGTTAGGGCATTGTACGGAAGGTTGGGACCCTAAGACCCCAAAACTCTTTGAGAGGTTGGCAAATGAACCTAGAACCCAAAGAAAAGTCTTAGGGTTACTTTGGGAAGAAGTGGTGAAAATCCCTATTTTCTCGGAATAGGAGACCTAATAGGGCTACTAGCCATTAGGTCTGTTTTGAAGCTAATTGCAAAAATCGACTATCAAGTTGAATCAAGAGGGACTCCTAACACCTATAGTTGATCAAATTGAAATGTCAAAGAACACCTCCTCACCTCTGCAAGAGTACCTTACAAGAATGGGGGTGGAAGTCCTTTAGGTGAGTTGAAGGGCTAGTGAGTTGAAAACTAGTAAGCACCAAGTAGAGATCTTGGTTTGGTAATTGTTTCTTGGTAGTTGGGTTGGTTAAGGAGAACAGGGGATCAAGAATTTTGCAGAGATCCTATAGGTCAGTAGGTGTGTAGAGAAAGCACCTTAAAGTCTTTTGAAAGACTAAGAGCATGAGCTTGTGATTGGCTCATCCAACCTCCCTATCAGATTGGTATCAGAGCCCCAAAAAGATTTGGGATTGCATAGTGTATGTTAGATTGTGAGACCAATGGGTCTTCGATCATGGTGACCAATGTGTAATTGGCTAAGAAGGTCGATGACCAGGAGGAAGACAGTAGGCTATTGAGAGAAAGAATAGCCCAATTAGAGCAAGCATTGAGTGAAGTGTAAACAAAGACTGACGAAGTCAGTGACAAACTTGAAGGGAAGAAAGCCAAAGGGAAAAAGGTTGCTGAAGAGGATAAAACTCCAGAACCTGACCCTGTGTTGCAAGAAGAGCCCTTCTTGAAAGCCTTGAAAGCCATGAGTGGGAAGGCTCTTGAAGGAATACCACTGTTTAGTGGAAGGATGGAAGCAGATCTAGTCATGGACTGGATAGAGGGCATGGAGAACCATTTTGAATGTGATGGAGTCATAGAAGCACAGAAGGTAAGGGTGGCAAAATCAAGACTTAGAGGCTCTCCATTGACATGGTGGAAGTTCATTCAAGCAGAAAGGGAGAAAGAAGGCAAGAATCTGATTTCCACTTGGAAGGGCATGATAGTCAAGGTGAAAGAAGCCTACATGGCTGATGACTACGAAATACAATTGCATAAGAAAAGACAGAGCTTGAGACAAAAGGATCTTGATGTAAATTCCTATACAGAGGAATTTCAAAAACTTTGTTTGAGGTCTAATGTGAGTGAAGATGAGAGCCTTAAGGTGGCTAGGTACCTGAATGGTCTAAAAATGGAACATTCAAGAGGAGATAACTCTACTAAGTCCCAAGACTGTACACCAGTGCTATCAGTTAGCCCAAAGAAAAGGGCAAGAGGAGACAAGATCAAACTTCCAAGAACAGAGGAAGAGGTAGAGACCAAAGAGGTCATAGAGGTGGTTACCAAGGAAGAGGGATTGAACAAAGAAGCCAGGGAGAGTCTAAACTTGCCGAGCATAATAATGATACAACTTCTAGAGGAGGTTATGGAAGGGGTAGAGGAACTCAAGGAGATTTTATTAGAGAAGAGGTGCAGGCATAAGCAATTCTTATTTTGCTAGCATGAAGTGCTATAACTGTGGTCAAATGGGACATCCTGCTTATAGGTGTCCAGAGAAGGCATCTTCTTCAAACAATGAAAAGAGGGTGGCATATGCACACAAAGACAAATCAAGTGTCAAATCTCCAGAGGTGAGTCACATTGAATCAAAGATGGGAGAGAATCTGATGTTTAGAAGAGTCTTGATTAGACAACCAGTTAAGAAGGAACCTAAACAGAGAAGAGCCTTGTTTAGAATAAGGTGCAAGACACTTGGTAAAGTGTGCAAGGTTATTGTGGATTTAGGCTCCACAGATAATATTATCTCAGAAGAAGCAGTTAAGAAGCTTAACTTGGCAAAGATACCCCATAGCAACCCGTACAAGGTGACATGGTTGAACAAAGGTCAAAGTGTCCTTGTAAATGAACAAACATGGGTTGAATTTTCCATTGGAGGATACAAAGATAAGTTAATATGTGATATGCTGCCTATGGATGCATGCCATCTCCTATTGGGCAGACCATGGCAATATGACAGAGGAGCCATTTATGATGGGAAAGAAAATACAGTCTCATTTAAAAAGGATGGCAAGACATTCAAAATACAGTCTCTGCTAGATGAAGAAGGAGACCAGTCAAAGACTCCTAGTGTGTTACTGAGCAATGGAAAAGAGTTCATGGAGACTCTACAACAAGAAGGCAGTGAGGGCTATGCCATAGTTGTAAAGCCCAAGGAAGTGGAAAAGACTACACAAGCACCTATACCAGTGGAGGTGCAAGCATTGCTTGAAAGGTTCAGAGACATAGTCAGTGATGGTACACCAACAACCCTACCAATAAGAGGTTTATCAGTCATCAAATAGACTTTATCCCAGGGGCTTCATTGCCCAACAAAGCAACTTACAAGCTCACACCAGAGCAAAACCAAGAAGTAGCAAGGCAAGTGCAGGAGCTGCTTGACCAAGGATTAATAAAGAAGAGCATCAACCCTTGTGCAGTACCTGTGGTTTTGGCATCCAAGAAAGGTGGTAAGTGGAGACTTTGCACTGATTCTAGGGCTATTAATAGGATTACTATTAGATATAGATTTCCTATACCTAGGATTGAGGATTTGATGGACTGTCTTGGAGGGGCCAAATATTTTGCTAAATTGGATCATAAAAGTGGATACCACCAGATTAGGATAAAGGATGGGGATGAATGGAAGACAACCTTCAAAACCACTGAAGGGTTGTATGAGTGGAGAGATATGCCATTTGGGCTTACAAACGCCCCTAGCACATTCATGAGGCTAATGAATGAAGTGCTAAAAGATTACACTGGCAGATTTGTAGTGGTATATCTTGATGATATACTCATTTTTAGCAAAACAAAGGAGGAGCATCTAAAGCATTTGGAGATAGTGTTCAAGAGACTACAAGAGGAACAACTATCTATTAACTTGGAGAAATGTGAGTTCTTTAAACAAGAACTTGTGTACTTGGGATTTGTAGTTTCTCAAGGTTCATTGAAGATGGACCCAAGCAAGGTGGAGGCTATCTTGAACTGGCCAACACCAACCACAGGGACAAAGGTAAGGAGCTTTCATGGGTTAGCTCAATTTTATAGAAAATTTATAAGGAATTTCAGTGGTATTTGTGCACCAGTGCTAGACACCATTAAAGGTGGATTGAAAACCAAGTTCAAATGGACTTATGAAGCAGGAAAAGCCTTTGAGAAGTTGAAACAACAGGTAGATACCCAACCTATCCTCTTGTTACCTAGTTTTAACAAACTATTTACAATAGAGTGTGATGCAAGTGGAGTGGCAATAGGAGTGTTGAGTCAGGAGGATAGGCCTATAGCATTCTTTAGTGAGAAGCTCAACGAAGCAAAGAAAAAGTATTTTGCTTATGACTTAGAGTTGTATGCTCTAGTACAGTCACTTAGGAAATGGAGACATTATCTCCTACCTAAGGAGTTTGTGGTGTTTACAGACAACCAAGCCCTGAGTTATATTAACACACAAGACAAATTGAGCAAAAGGCACCTAAAATGGATGTAGTATCTACAAGCCTTCACATTTACTTTCAAGCATAAGAAGAGACATTTGAATAAGGTGGTAGATGCCTTGAGCAGGAGATTGCTGACAGTCCAAGAAGTTCAACTCCAGAGCATTGGCACAGAGAGTTTTAAGGACCTCTATAGAGATGATGAAGACTTTTCAGAAACCTACAAGGTATGTTTTGATTTTCAAAATCACTTTAACAGTCAATTTGCAGAATATACATTACAAAGTGGTCTTTTGTTTAAAGGGAATCAACTATGTGTCCCTAAGGGTTCAATGAGGGAAAATCTCATTCAGGAGAAGCACAATGGCAGCCCCAGTGATCATTTTGGCATCAACAAGACCATGGAGTTAGTACAGAGGTTCTATCATTGGCCCAAGTTTCCTAGAGATGTAAGGTATGTTGAATAGTGTGTTGTGTGTATGAAAGCAAAAGGGGGAGCTAGTAATGCAGGTTTGTACCAACCTTTGCCCATTCCCAATAGACCATGGGAGTGCATTAGCATGGATTTCATGGTAGGGCTCCCTAAGACAAAGACATGATTGGATAGTATCTATGTGGTGGTAGATAGGTTTAGCAAAATGAGTCATTTTATTCCTTGTAAGACTATCCATGATGCAAGTTATATAGCTCATCTCTTTTTCAAGGAAGTGAACATACATGGACTTCCCCTAAGCATTGTGTCAGATAGGGATGTCAAGTTTATGGGTCATTTTTGGAAGACTCTATGGAGCAGACTGGGTACTAACTTGTCTTTTGGATCAACTTACCATCCATAGACCGATGGTCAAACTGAGGTGATTAATAGGGTGTTGGGTAACTTGCTTAGATGCCTAACCAAAGAGTATGGGCAGACATGGGATCTAGTTATACCACAAGCTGAATATGCCTATAATTAAAGTGTTAACCGGACCACTGGCAGAAGTCCTTTTGAGATAGTATATGGGATGCACCCAAGGGGAGTATGTGAACTCAGAGATCTAGGAGCCATGGAGTATAGGAGTGGTCATGCAGAAGATTTCTCTCAGGCAATGAAAGAGATTCAGGAGCAAGTCAGGAAAACTATAACAGAGGCTACTCACAAACTGAAAGCCAAAGTGGATGAGAAAAGAAGAGATGTTCAGTTTGACGTGGGAGACTATGTCATGGTTCATCTGAACAAATCCAGATTGCAGAAAGGAATGCCTACAAAGTTACAGATGAAAAAAGTGGGACCATGTAAGATACTAGCTAAGTATGGGCAAAATGCTAAGTTGTCGGATTCGCGTATGGGACCCCGAATCCGGGCAAGGTTCAGATGGATTGTTTTTTTTTATTTTAAAAATTTGTTATGGTTTCCCCTTGTTGCATGGCTTTTTACCTCCTCATAATGAATGACATGTCATTTATTTTTTAGATTTTACCCTACCAATTATTCTTTCACGGCACTATCCATATCTTTATTGTAATAATAATAAAAAATTATTGAGAAGAGCGTTGGAATTATACGTAGTTAATTGTAATTTTGTTGCCACATTTGACTAATCTTGTCGCAATGATAATAATTAATTTTTCACATTATTAATTATCATGTTTGTATAATTGTTATTAGTATTATTTTTTTAAATGGGTGTTACGTCTGTGTTTTCATTTAAAATTAAGAATTTAAGGAATACAATAGAGAAATTATAAAGTTTTATTATAAAATTGTGAATAAGTTTTTGGCATTATTTAAAGAACTAGATGGATACATCTTGAGGCATCTTATCTTTGTTGTATATAAGTAATAAAATATATAAGGATATGATAAGGATGTTTTCATAATATGTGATTTAATTTCAATATTATTGATGGTTACAATTGAAGGTTGTTTACTTGTTTTACAAAATAAAAAATAATGTTTATCTTGGAGATTTGGCATTGATCAATGATCAAGCATCATAGATACATACTATGAAATGATTTAGTTTTAGAATTATGTATATTTCTCTTATTTTTTGTATATATAATGCATATATATATATAATTATATATATATATACACACACACACACACACACACACACGAACCCAAATGAATCCAAATGGCAAAAAAAAAATTTCACGAATCCACGAACTGGATTCGCGAGCTTGAATTCGTCCCTGAACCCGAATCGGCAACTTAGGCAAAATGCGTATAAGGTGGAACTTCCTTCAAATTTGGGCATCTCACCAGTGTTTAATGTAGCAGACTTAGTGAAGTTCAAGGGACCATTGTCTGAAGCAAACCAGACTGGTCAAGAGATATTAGAAGATGCCAATACAGTAGTTTTACCTACAAAAGCTAAGCCTCAAGAAGAAAAGATTTTAGAGTCTAGAGTGAAGAAGACAACCAGACACAAGGTGTGTATGGAGCACTTGGTCCAGTGGAAGGATCACCCTAAATCTGAAGATACATGGGTGGACGAAAGCAATTTCAAGAAGCTTGGCATTGATATCTCTTTGATATCGCCTCATGTTCCTTAATCTTTGTGCAGAGGGGGAGAATGGTGCAGGAGCACCCATGGGTTGGTAAGTCAATACTATGCAATTTTGTTGTGTGAAGCCCTCTGAGGTATGTTGTATATTTCATAAGGTCATGTTGACCGTAGTGTGTGAGTACAATAGGGATTAGGGTCTAGTTAAGTCTTAATCCTTAGAAAGTTGCAATTAGGGGCTAAAATGTTGTAAAGCCTCCTGATTGGTCAGTGGATCTGATGATGTCAACATGATGTCATTAGGGCTTGGAGTTGTTTAGAATCATGTTTCAACCTAGGTTGGAGTCTAGGATGAGGTTAGATGAGTGTTTGAACTCATTTTCTTGAAGTTGTAAAAAGATGCAAAAAGATGTAAAAAGTTGCTTAGCAACTTTTGCAACTTTTAAAAGTTGCTCGGACAACATTGTCCAAGTTTGCAAAAATGATGGAGAAGTGCCCTAAGTGGCAACCAGAGGCATGGTTGACCTATTTAAGACATGTGATATCCTAATCCCAAGGTTAAACACCTATTGTATAGATTCTGATTTTGAAGAATACAAAGAAGTGTTGTTTTGTGTGCATTTGTTAGTTATTGAGTATCAGTAGATTGAATATGGATTGAATTCAGCACTGTAGCTCATGCATGGCTTTGTTTAGTTATTTTTATTGCTTTGTGTGCTATTGGTTTGGGATTTTGAATTTCTTTATTTAGTTTTTCATAAATTTTCTTGTTTTGCACTGTCACTGGTTCAAACCAGGCAGTTTGTAAAGATGGGTACCTAGATCACTATCCCACCGTTCATTCTGTACGACCTCTTGGGGATAGTGAGTAGAGTCCATGTACATAACATGTATAGGAGCTTGGGCCCTCAAATGCAGAGGAAGCATATTTAAGGTCTTGCCCTAGGCGAGCCAGTGGTGAGCCCGACTAGGGAAGACATTGTTGCAGAGTGCATAACTTGTAGAGGTGTGAACTAAAGACCCAATCAGCTATTGGGAGTCTTATAGAGAATTGATGAAGAGGAGAAGGTCGTGCCAATCAGGATTGGAGTCTAAAACCTACAGACTAGCCAAGAAGCCAGGGAAGTCCTAAAACTCTCCTAAAACCACACATCTTGGGTTAGGGCACTGTACGGAAGGTTGGGACCCTAAGACCCCAAAAATCTTTGAGAGGTTGGCAAATGAACCTAGAACCCAAAGAAAAGTTGTTGGGTTGCTTTGGGAAGAAGTGGTGAAAATCCCTATTTTCTCGGAATAGGAGACCTAATAGGGCTACTAGCCATTAGGTTTGTTTTCAAGCTAATTGCAGATATCGACTATCAAGTTGAATCAAAAGGGACTCCTTACACCTCTAGTTGATCAAATTGAAATGTCAAAGAACACCTCCTCACCTATGCAAGAGTACCTTACAAGAATGGGGGTGGAAGTCCTTTAGGTGAGTTGAAGGGCTAGTGAGTTGAAAGCTAGTAAGCACCAAGTAGAGATCTTGGTTTGGTAATTGTTTCTTGGTAGTTGGGTTGGTTAAGAAGACCAGGGGATCAAGAATCTTGTAGAGATCCTATAGGTCAGTAGGTGTGTAGAGAAAGCACCTTAAAGTCTATTGAAAGACTAAGAGCATGAGCTCGTGATTGACTCATCCAACCTCCCTATCAAAGCTAAGAAGTTGATTAAGAAGCATGGGCCATGATACATCCAATATCTCAAGTTCACATACATTCGAGTGCTAGGAAGTACTACTTGTCCTAAGAAGCTCCCAAGATATCCTACCGACAAGATGGTGATCATGGAGGTGGCAAGACAACATCTTGCTTATGATAGAATTCTAAAGCACAAACACAAGCCATGGTTGGATTTCATTTCAATCTTGGAAGTGAGACTTGCCCATCACCAACAACAACTGAGGCAACATAGAAAGAATTGGAATTCTATGGATTAGGATATTATGAGGCTAGAGAAAACTTCAATCTTGAAAAGAAAATCGAGAGAGCATATGGGAATGGGTACCTTCACATTCCACACAAAGGATTATTGGGCAGATGCAGAGGATGATTTGGAGATCAGAAAGTAGATGTTCTCAAGGCTAACAGTGGACATGATTAGAAAATAGAAGTGGAGAAAATGTAAGTTCTTGACCAATTAGAGGAAGATGATAACATCAGCAGGAGAGATTTCGAGACCACTACAAATCTGGAATTGGAAGTTATTGATTGGCATGATGATAATGAGGTCAACCTTGAGACCTTAATGATCCCAGTTGCTCTTTTCACTCAAGAATGGCTAGTTAGGAAGATGGCAAGTTTAGTAAGGAGAGGAATCCCATTGAGATATGAAGGATGAAGGAGGTAGAAGAAGTTGAAGAAGAATCATCCAAGCAACCTCAAGCATCAAGTGAAAGACAACAAGGTGAAGTCAATAAGAAAAGAAAGAATGTTGGGAAAGCCCCACTAGGTAAGAACTCAAAAGATAAGGGGATAAGGATTGAGGAGCCACAAGCCAAGAAACAAAAGCAAAATGCTCCTCAATCCAAAGAGAGTGCCACTTCAAAACAAGGAAAAACCATTCCTTCAAAGGGAATGGAAGTGAATCAAGACTGCACCTCTGAATCAGAGGATAGTGTTAGCCAAATCTCTTCACGATACTCTCCCTTAAGTCCAACTGAGATGGCAGGAAATCTTTGTCCACAAAAAGAAAATGAAGATGAGATGATAGATATCGAAGATTCTCCCTAAGATGGTGAGATACCACCTCCAAATGAAGGCCCAAGTGAAGATGTAGCCATCATACAAATTGAAGATCAAAACAAAGGAGAGCTTAACATTGGATTAGGCGAATGCACAACACCTGCATGGTTGAGAGAAATATTGCATAGGAAGGAGATTGTTGAACCAAAACCAATTGAAAATATTGAACTCTTGAGTGGATGCCTTGAGTTGGTGATGGATATTAGATTTTCAAACCTTTCTTCCGAACTTCTGAACCTTTTTGTAATTTCTTGGCATTTTTGGTTGCTGGTAGATGAAGAGTTTTCACAATTTTTGAAACAAATTTATTGCACACATTTTGTTCCTAAGGAGGAATCCATTTTTATAAAGAAAATTTTGTTTTCCCAACATTTCTATTTGTTTGAGTGCTGACGGGATACTATAGTAGAGTATCATTCTTTCTGAAGATTTTCTTTGAATGTAGCATACTGGGGATTTTCGTGCTCTTGAGGAATTCCCTGAGCGTGTAGATTCAACGCTCTTGAGTGCATATTGGTACGGGAGGTAAAATTTTGGACTTTGCACAATTTCCTTGTGAAGTGGAGACTAGTGCTCCTAGGACATGGATGCTGGTAGAAAAATTTTTGAACTTGAAGAAACTCCTTAATATCTCAAAAACGACGCTCTTGGGTGTGTTTACACCATGGAGGAGGAATTTGCACATCACGAAGAATTCCTTGGTAGTAATGAATTGGCGCTAAGGTATGCTTTCTTGTCTTGGTGAAGGATTCTTCTTTTGAAAACAAATTCCTGTTGTTTTGAAATTAGCGTTTGAAGGGGCTCACATTATGCATGACGACAAATCTCTTTTTTGTTAGAAGAATTTTGTGCGTAGTGTAGCTCTTCAATAATGGGCACAAATTAGTTCTTGTTTGGGATTTCATCATTTGAGCTTGAATTCTAGGTCCTTTGCATTTTAGTGCCGATGAGCACATATTAATCCCTTTGAAGATTGTTTTTTTAAAAACAACTATTTTTCATGTCCTTTGCTTCTTTCTTGTCCAACACTTGATTATTCTGGTCAATTCCCAATTCTTCTCTTTGGGCACGCTTTCCAAGGCGATATGGATTTTCGAGGATTTGGTCATTTTGGCCATTCTTACTTCCTCTTACTCAACACTTGGCCAATTTTTCACACCTTTCCATTTGATTTCTACCTTTCTCATTTGGATGCAAATTAGGCATGTAGACGGAATTCTTCCAAATAGCCAAATTCATCACTTCTTATTTGGAACACAAGGAACTTCAGGGGGCTAACACTAGAACTACCCAGAAACACAACCAAACAAGGGCCAAGTGAACCGAAAAGTAGGGGTTCCCCATTTGCAATGGAGCAATGTGTGAAAAGGTTACAACATTTGGCGACTCCACGAGTCAACATTTCATGGATAAAAACCTAATCCGAACCCAGAATCCTTGGTCAATCGTTCTTATGCCATCATGAAGAGAGAAAACACACTCAAACGGGGAGGAGAATCATATAATGCATCAAAACACCTTTATCCGTGATTACCTAAGTGTGTGCAAATGAATTAAATTCCGCTTGACAAGACCACTTAGAATCCCCGAGATTAGCTATGGCAAGTTATATATCCCTCTTAACTCCAAAAGCATCTTGGAAATTGCCTCGTTGCTAGTCAGGCGTCCATAGCTCCGATGAGGTTGTCGTAATCCCCACAAAGATTGCTCTACTTCTGGCAAATTATTCTTTCGAACACCTGTAGAGATTTCTGCCTACCCCCAAAGCCAATTATTTGTCTTTTCTATCTTATTTTCTTTTCTATTCTCTTTCTTTCTTTTAATATTGCATTTCTTTCCTTTAACTTGGCTCATAAGTAGTGAAGCTTACTGTGGATTAGGGGAATCACAGTGGCGTTGAAGCAAGTTTTGAGATTTTCATAAGTTATAACCTCCAAAGAAAACAAAATTACTCGGAGCAATTGATTAGGTGTGAAAAGATATAGTAATCTTAGAGTTCAAGTATCGAGACACAATATATGATTAATCTTTTGAGTCAACTGTATGTTCTAACCTAGTTTGACATAAGAAAAACAACCTCAACTTCTAAGGATCTTCACAAATAGCTATTTAGGAAATGGAATAAACACAACTTAGTGGAATCCAATACAAACAAAAATACACCATCACCTTTCTCACAAATTACAACTCTCTAACCTTCTAGCCACTTGAAGAAAACCAAATTCGAAACCATAAGAACAAAAAACAAACCCTAAACTAAGAAAAACAAAACCAAAAACCAACTAAACTATGAGAGCAAACCAAAATCCCACAAGGGGGAAGAGAAAACCAAACGAAAAGGGAACAAACCAAAATGGGAAACCCAAAGCAAAAGGAAAACCAAAACAGGGAACGTAAGGGAAACCTAAACTAACTATGTAGGGGTAGGCCTTTTGGAGGAACCCTATGGTTGAAAGTAATGCTTGAGGAACTGTCCGTTGACGGGCAAGACCACTTCCTCTCCTGTCAGAGTCTTCAACTTGAATGCATTATCTCCCAGAATTTCAAAAATTTGATAAGGACCTATCCATAAATTGTCAAACTTATCATGATCACCTCTCCGTTCATGGGCCTTATCCTAGCACAAAACCAAGTCAGAAATCCAAAAATCCTTAACTCTGGACACTCTATCAAACCACCTTTTGACCACTCCTTGATGTTTTGAAATTTTTTCCAATGCTTGGTCTTGTTTCTCTTCCAAGTGCAGCAATTGTGTCAAGTGTGTTTGTACTTTATCTTCACCCTCCATATATTCTTGCATAAACTATACTGTCGGAATTCTCAATTGAATTGGAAAAAATGGATCTTGTCCATAAACCAAATGATAGGGGGATATCCCCTAAGAGCTCTTGATTCTAGTTCTCTCTACCCAGAGGGCAAACCTCAACTGTGTGTGCCAGTCCTTAGGATTCTTGTCCAGTAGCTCTTGATTGCACTTAGCAAGTTCATGTTTGTAGATTCCACTAGCCGATTTCCCTGTGGTTAGTAGTTGGATGAAAACTTTAATGTTATTCCATATTCAAATGCCCAGTTTGAAAACTTCAAAGATGAAAATGTGGAGCCGTTGTTGCACACCTAAGCATGTGGGCACCCAAATCTGGTGATAATACTCTCCTCAGGAACTTGATGACCACATCTGTTGTGCATTGTTGAAGGACTTCAGCTTCTAACCACTGTTTGCAGTAATTTGTAGCAGTTAGGATGTATTTTTGTTGTGCTGAAGAAGGCGGATTAACCATACCAATAAAGTACAAGCCCCACTTAGCAAATGGTCGCTCTTCTATGACAGGCTGCAGAGGCATAACAAGATTATTTTCTCGTACAACCGCTACTTGGCAAGTATGACATGTCTTTACGTGTTTATATGCATCCTTGGATAGTGTAGGCCAGTAGTATCCCGCTCTTGTGATTTGATGGGCTATGGCTAGATTACTTCCATGACTGGTTCCGAATTTGCTGTGAAAGTGTTCGATGATTGCTTTGCTCCTTTTTTTCTAACACCTTAAATAATTCCCATGATGATTTTTTCTAGACAACACAACCCCTTGAAGCATGAACTGTTGACTCTTCATTCTCAATGCTCTTTTCTGTACTGGATTCAATTGAGAAGGGCACTTATGATTTAGTAGATTGTAGACAATGTCATCATGCCAATCATCAGGAGATACCTCTTTTAGCTCATAAACTTGTTATACTAATCCAGGTCCTATTGTGGCAATTGTCCGTGTCAAAGCCTGTCCACAGACTAGCTTCATCGATTGTATCTCCATGTCATATTCATGTATGATCATCACCCATTTTCCTCTTCTTTCTCACAATACATTTTGCATCAACAACCTCTTCACAATTATATCAGGAACTATGGCGTATATTTTGTTTCTCAAAATATAGTGTGGATTTCTTTATTGCCTTCACCAAAGCATAACCTTGTTTCTCAATATTTAGGTATCTCAATTCTTCATCTTTCAGTGGTGAACTTATGAACACAATCACATGTTCATCTCTCTCTTTTGTTCTCTTAGTGAGGATTGGTGCACATATGTGATCCAAGGCAAATGAATATATGAAGAACGACTTATTGTAGTCTAGGCTAACAAGCACAGGAGCATCTACAATAGCTTGCTCGATTTCTTCGAATGCTTTCTTCGCTATAGGTGTCCTTTCTATCTTTGTACCCTTCAACATATCATTTAATGGCTTGACTATCTCAGCGAATCCAATTATGATATTTCTTACGAAGTTGATCTTACGAAAGAATGACTTTAATTCTCTTTGATTAACAGACAAACCAATTCTTGAGATAGCTTCAATACGTTCTGGGTCAATTGAAATTCCATGCTCTGATATCACATGTCCTAACTTTTTTTCTTCATTTTTCCAAAGATGCATTTCTTTTGGATTTAGTGAATTCCATACCTTCTGCATCTTTGAAAGATTCCTCTCAAATCACTTCTTTGATATTCTCTTCATTTGGAAAGCACAGTGAGATCATCCATGTATATGATGATGCACTTTCCGACCAAATCCTTGAATGCAAAATCCATGGCTCTTTGAAAAGTAGCCCCGACGTTGATTGGGCTGAAGGGCATTCTTTTGTAAGTAAATGTGCCCCACTTGGTCGTGAATGCAGTCTTCAATCTATCTTATTCTTCTAGCATCACTTGATTATATCCAGAATAACCATCTAAAAATGACATTCATTTGAGATCCATTCACAATTTGTATCACTTCATCAAGGGATGGCAACATATAGTTGTTCTTCTTTGAAGCTCTGTTGAGATTCCAAAAATCTACACACAACCTTATTTTTTCATTCTTCTTTCTAACCAGAGATTGGTGACTCAGGTTGAGTGTTTGACTGGGAAGATGATCCCCGCCAAGAGCAGCTTCTTAACTTCTTGATGTATCAAGGGCTCCAACAATAATCACAAGTCTTTGTCTTTGCCAAAATGGTTTACTACCTGGCTTGAGTGGAATCGTATGTCTTCGAGTCGTCATATCCCTAGGCTATCACATCAGGGAATTCCCTCATAAGCTTTAGGATACCTTCTCTCTCCTCAGGCGTATGGACTTTCCCAATGAACACATTCTTGACTTGTTCTTTTGTTCCTAGGTTTATCTTTTCGCATTCTCCCCCTTCAATGGCTTGATATTTGAGGGCAATCATTTTGTTTGAGTCTAAAATTCTTTCTAGTTCTATCATTCCTCAGGGAATGGTATGTGTTTTTAAATTCATGATCTTATCAATCTTGAACTGTGCTTGTTGAGATTCTCCTTCGTCAATAAATTGAGTCGCAAACACATTTGAACTTGTGAGAAAGTCGAGGATATGCTTGTCATCTTCAATTACTTAGAAATTTGTAATATTATTAGGAATTGAGGGTACTGAAGTCAACTCAACTGTGAATTTATTCACACAATCCATGGCCAGGGGTTCAAATGAACTAGCTGATTCGACCAGTGAATTTGCTACTGGATTAATTCACCGATATACTTGTTTAATGTTGAAAGCATCAAAGCTCTCAATCAAGTCCCAATACTTTGTTGCAGTAGCGACCCAATCTTTTATAATGGCATGCATATTGCTTCCTAACTTGTCCTACCACCACATTTGAATCTCCACATGCATGCAGGATTTTGGCACCCTTTTGAATATTAAGTAGCAATCCAATAACTAATGATTCATACTCAACAACATTGTTGGTGCATGGAAACTGCAATCTGTCTGCAACCAATTAACTCTCTGTAGTCAGACTGACTAGTTCAATCCCTGCTCCATTCCCTTTCTTTAACTTTGATCCATCAAACTACAATGTCTGGGCTTGATTAGTTGTCTACGTGTTGGAAGATTGACCTTTTGATTCTATAATTTGCTTCCTATGCGTTTTTTGAAAATCTTGATCTTTACCTTGTTCAATCGTTTCACATTGAGGTATTAGCATCGTCTCTTTCAAAGGATTCTCCACCTTAATGATTTCTTCACTGTTTGTTGTTACCGATGCTTGCAGGACCTCCTTTGACACATGCTCTATGGCGGCTTTGCACATTGTGCATGAGATTTCTGAATGGAAGGTGTTATGAATTCTACACCTATTGGATAGCAACAAATTCTAAATGCAAGCGTCCTTATCCATCTCAACCTCTTGTTTGGCACTTTTTAGGACAAAGTTCCTGAAGTTTTCAGAAATTCCTTCATTCATTAGTCCTTTGGATCATTCTTAGTGGGTACCTTAGTGGACTTGGGTGTCTCATTCAAACATTCTGACTCAAACCTTGTAACATTAGGACCTCTCCCATTTTGGAGAATATGATCCCAAGTTTGTCTCCATGAATAGGATCTCATTATCTTTACCATATTCGGTTATCAACAATCTGAGCCTGGGTGTGCTTTCTATCTTTATTTGATTTGGTATCCCTTTCCGTAGCAACCACATATGAGAAAAGTCAGTAGATATGTATCTATTCAATTTCCTCGATTAATCTCTACTCAAAAGCATACTGTACCCTTCTAGTATGTCAACAACGGATATGTCAATACAACTCTGAACTCGTAGATCAGATGCCAGTTGCATATGACTGACTAGAACTCCCTTCTTGTCTAATTGTGTTACTTTCTTGTTTGTTTGCAGTGGGATCAATCCCAATTTTCTACACACAGATAAATGCATTACATTGCTGGATGCACTAGAGTTTATTAAACAGTTATGTAGCATCTTGCCGAAAATTCTAACAGACACTAAGAAAGGAACAGGTTCATCCTTCCCTTGATAAAAAGATCACAGGCTTTTCCTTCCTTGGATTGAATTCTTTATCTTTTGTATTCTGCCAAGTGTTGTTTCCATTTTGTATTGTGTTTGTTGCTTGTTCTACTGGCACATCAATGCTTCTGGTTGTCTCTTTCTCTTTGGCTGCAGGACCACTTTGTGGCATGCCTTCATTAGTATTATCCCATTGAGCATCACGAGATTTCTGTACCATGCCAACGAAGCTAGGAGGATTATGTGGGGCATCAAAGGCATTCCACGATGTCAGTTGCGCATCTTGGACTACATTGGTATTTTGTGCCAAAGTGGATTGAGGATTGTTGGGTACACCTCTTGGAGCATGTGACACACCTTGGGAAATGATCTTTGGAGAAGCGTCATTCAAGCTTCCCAGCAGCATCTCCTTGATTTCTGGAACTTACATTAACTTGAATAATGGTAGACTAACTTTGATTTTCTTGAATTCTTCCAATACATAAGAGCTGAGCCTTTTAAATTCTGCTCTAAGAGGATTTTCCTTTTGTCTCTGTTCTCCTTGCTGAATAGCAGGTTGTGCAGTAGGTTGCCATCTTTCACCATGTGAAGTAGCTGATATAGTAGGTTGTCCTCTCTCATTTTGTGAGGCAACTGGCTGTCAATACTTGGGTGAGTCTCTCAGAGGACCTAGAACATTGCTCGCATTGGGATGTGGAGGTGTTGAAAAATTATTAGGAGGAATAGATGTAGTCAATTGATCATGATTCCAACAAGTCCTCTGATATGCCTTTGGGGCGGCATACCCTGATGTCTGTTGCTAAGCTTGAACTTCACTTGTTCCTTCCACAAGGAGAATATTGTAGAGCGGAGGAAAAACATAACCATCCCTTTGTAGTGGTTCAATTGTGGACACAGATGGAGGTTGATAAGTTGATGAAATTTGATACTCTGGTGCCTCCGCTGGACCATTTACTGATGCAGGCGAGAATTTCTGATTAGTCTGTACTAGCATATAATCTTGAGGTTCAGGGGGAGGAAATTTGAAATCGTTGAAGACAAGCTCTTAATCGTATCCAGGTGCGGGTACTAGCTCATACCCCGTTGGTGGAGGATTTTCAGGAGCTTATGTATTCCTTATTTCTTCCTTAAAAATAGCAGCAGCCCTTTGGAATTCTTGACATTGTAATTCAGAGTCTTGGTTCGTGTTATGTATCCTACACCATCCCGAGAGAGCTGCTTCTGCTAAGAAAACTTTATCTTCAGGTCGACATTTAGAAGCTAGTGGATTATCTAGTGGTAAAGGCACTCCATTATTCAGATTCGTGTTCCATGATCTCTTCTGGTATCCTAGATTGTTATTATGATACCCAGAATTGTTCTCTTGATTCCCTTGATTATTGTTTCGGTATCCATGATTATTCTCTTGATATCCTTGATCACGTCCTTGGTAATTTTCTTGATGTGTTGGAGGATTTCCTTGATATCCTCGATTGGTGGGGATTCATCCAGAATTCACCTTTGCACTCATTATCAGATTACTGGAGGTTTCAACTGGACATCTCTTTGGAGGGTTTGATAGAATTGAAGATAGTTTCAGTTTTGATCATGGCATAGCTATACCGTTCTTTTGGCATTAGGGTTTGCATATTTTGGGAGAGTTGGACAAGGTTTATCTAGGGTTTGAAGGTCAACACTTTATATCAGATCTTTAGAAAACACTTGCTGCTATTATCAGTCATTCTATTCACCATTAGAGACAGTTGTACCTTCTTCTGAATATTGGGCTTCCATCTTGCTTCCAGGTATGTGAGGATTCATTGTGATTTGTAATAAGCCTCAAATCTGAAGTAATCAGTTTGCTGTTGTAACTTTATTAGACTTATATCAGACCTGATTTGAGGCTAATAAAGTGGTCTTTCATTGAGAAATTGGTTGTTTATGCTTTATGCATATCTTGCTCTTTCATTTTCTACACGTTCTTTCATCCTCAAACATTCAAAACAAACATCAAAAACATAACAAGAACTCAGAAATTAGAAATCAGACCTTGCATGCAAATGGGGTTGCAAGCAAAGTGGGCTTGACCTTGGAGGAAACTCCGTGGTTAAGTGCGCTTGAGTTGGACTAGTGTTGGGATGGGTGACCTCTCGGGAAGTCCCGGTGCTTCACCTCTGTGAGCATCTCCTAGATGCAATAAGTGCTAAGTGTTCCATTCATTCTCATGAGAAATGTGTTCATGTGAACCACTACTTTTGAAACATGGGTTAATGAGTTTGACTCAAAAACTACACAGTTGAATCTTGATAGCAATATCACAATTTGACTTGGTGTGGAAAATATCCCCTACTTATCAAAATGTGAAACAACCAAAACTGAAAAAGCAAATTAGATTGAGCAGGGGTTTTTATAGTGGTATTTGAGATTCTACCATCCTGTTGGGTAAAATCATTGGATTGTATTTGTGGACAGCGAGTTAGTCCATTATGGGAAAGATGACAACATCATATGCATGTGTCTTATAATAGTTATCAGAATTGTACCAAACTTTTCAACAACAAGGAGAGTTGTTGGTGAAATATAACGAATATCTTTCAGCTAAAAAGAAAGCAAAGGTTGATTCGTCTAGTGCAAGGGTTCATAAAGACAGGTTCTAAGTTGGAGGGAGAAACTGAAAAGGAGACAGCGAATGAAGAGAAACTTATTCACAGGTTACAGGGTATCCCAAAAAGATCAAGAATCAAATGAAAAGAGAGCAAATTTGTTTCACTTGTCAGGATGCTTGGACACATGATTAGAATTGTGGGGTTAGTGAGAGAAGATAAGTTAGCCAAAGAAGTTGGGTCAGTTAGGAAAAATAATGAAGAACAAATTGCTTTAGGTGAGAAGTACTCTAAGCCTTTTGTTGGTGATCTTGAGATCGATATAGATAAATCTTTTAAAGAGATGAGTTCTCTTGATAAATCTTGGTGTGAACATAACCATTTCCTCATGAAGAAGGCATTGAAACTTGTCGTGAAATTGCTGATATTGTTCCTATAGAAGATGATCTAATACAAGATGGGAATAAGTTAGAATTTCATGACACTTCTAGTGAAGAATATGCATCTTCTCATGACAAAGAATCCCCTGAACATGATGTCATAATAGCAACTTTAACCATGCAATTAGACCAGCCCAATAAAGATTATGTGGCATGTGATGACATTTAGAACTCTATTGAAAGGGATGATGAATCATGTAGCAGCAGTTCACTCATGCACAATTGTTTTATGGAGACTAAACATAGTGAGTTGGATAAGGAAGTGAATGAAAATGATGATGATGTTTTAGTATTTGGAACTAACGCTGTCCTAGTTCCAAGCCATCAAGTGTGTAGAGAAGGTGGCGTAGAAGATAGCCAATTCTTCAAGGGCAATCAACCACTTCATCATTTGGATTTGATTTTTCTCATACACTTGTTAGCTCACATAATTTATAGGTGCATGATTAAGAAGACAAATCAGAAATTTTGCATGGAGGAGTTGAGTTTCACAAGTTACGTCCTTTGGAAGGTTAACTTAGGCTAAATGAAGGTATGGTTGTGGCAGCTCTAAACCATTTTGATCATGTTCATAGGATGATGGCAAATTTGTGTTTGAAGGCTTTAGGGAATCATGATGGTTTTGAGGGAGGTTCATCTCTTGCGGACTTACGTGAGGTCAAGGAGGCCTTGGTAATAGTAAAATCAATCTGCCTAGACTTACTTGCGGATAGAGATCATCTCCTCACACTTGGTGAGATAGACTTTGATGCCTTGAGAAGAAAAGAAGATGACGTGGGTAAGCTTGGTGAGGAGTTGGGCTTAGCACACTCTTCATTATACACAATAGAATGTCAGACTTCTATGTCAATCCCACTCGATAAAAACAATGCAATATGAAGATGGCAAAAAGTGGAGACATAGAGGAAGGACTTGAAGGGTCCTTTGATGAAGGTGTGAAGGTAGAAGAGACACATACACATGAAGAGTCAGCTAGCAGCTATGGGTAAAAGTTTGTGACACGTGGTACACTGATTTTCACTTGGAGACATCTTGTGGACCAGCACTTGCTGATATCTACCCACTCATGGAAAGAGAGATGATTGAGATTGAGGAAGACATCACACTTGGGCATGTGGTAAGGGCTGATTTTTTGATGTATGACAATAGTCCCTTATCTTCATGTCATCTTGATATACCACCCAAGAGGATCACTTGGGGGGGCTGTGATTTTAGTCAGCATGTTGGCACTGGTATCCCAACCTGTAGTGATGGAGTTGTACTCCATAAGTTGATGTGAGATGGCTGCCCTACTTAATGGAAGATAGACTTCTTTCATTATTTTTTAATGACAATATTTGTACATGATCTTGGAGAGGAGTTCAATCATCTCCTCTTTGTTGGAGAGTGGCATAGGGTTGATACTATATCACCCTATGACCTGGGTGGTGTTATTTGTATTCTATAAGTCGGATTTTCTATTTGGAGGCTGTTGAGTTGAGCATTATCTTGCACTTACGATGTGAATTTATCATCTCCATAGGAGATCTACATGAGTTGGAGATTGGGCGTGTAGCCAACACTTTGGGATGCTTCCCTCTCCTTATGTTTGACAGATGTAGGGATTTAGGTGGTGACATATTTGACACACCAGGTCATTTGAATCCATAAGAGTTACATTGCCCCTCTTGGCATGGTGATGATCATATCAGAGTGCCACAGCGAAAGCAAGTTTTAAGAATGGTGGACTTCCAGTTTGGCTGTGGGATCCAGGTAGAACACCTGCATGGGTAGTGTTACAAGGAGTTGTCAACAGCTTGAGGATACTCCCTTTGGTGGAATTGTGTGGGCATACTTATCTAGCTACTCTTGAAATATATTATGATTCTTAGACTTGGGTTCCAGGGATTTACATGATAGATGGGGTGCTTCCTAGGCTGCTACAAATTGATGACAGTAATATCAGAGTGACAGCAGATTGGTGGAGCCATATCTTTGAGATTGATATGGGATCTTGGTATCTAGATTGACATACATGTGCAGATAGCATTTGGTTTGGTATGTAGATGCAAATTACTTGAGGGCAAGCAATCTTTGGGAAGAGGGAATTGTAATGTCCCAATTTTTGCACCTTCCTAAGCATTTGTTATTTCCAAAGGTTATCCTATTATCATTGGACCCCGTAGGCTAATGTGGTGATTAGGAGGCCCTCTAAGGGTGATTTAGGGCTTTTCAGCTGACCCTATGAGTGTCTATTTCAGTACTCTCATCTCAATGCATCAACTTATTTGTGGTTTGCTTTCCAGAGGTCTTTCAGACTCCATTTATATGCACTTACTATTTTTAGCAAATCATTTGGATATTTGGGTCCATACTATTTATGGTAAGTCATCTGGATGGTCATAGGGCACCACGGTTATATTTGGAAAGTTGGCAGGATCAATTGCTGGTTTGACATTTGGCATTTAATGGAGTTTAATGATTTAATTTAATTAATTAAAGTCTAGTCTATCATTGACTTTAATATAATTAATTATATGAAATATCTTAATGATTAAAGGGGATATAAGGGGTCAAGTGTGCATTTAATATATTAATACCACAAGGTATTTAATTATTATGCCAAATGGTGTGCCAACATATGGAGGTATAAGGATATTGAAGTGACATATTAATGAAGAAATTATATGATAAGGTCAGTTTATTAGTAATTCCCATGTGCAAGTTAAATATTAAATTATTAAAAATGGGAATTTTAAATAGGGTTTCTAGAAGCTTCCTTGGAGAGTTATAAAAGTACTCATTTGGTGCTCATTCGGATATACTTGGTTTATTTTATTTTTCTCTCTAAGAAGTTTGGGAGCTTGGCTTTCAATACAAAAAATTTGATGACGAAAACCCTTGGAGTTTCTTGGTAGTTTGGAGGAAAACCCAAATCCTTTGGTGTGGATTCATCCAGAATTCACCATTGTGCTCATTATTAGATTGCTGGAGGTTTCAACTGGAAATATCTTTGGAAGGTTTGACAGGAATTGAAGATAGTTTCAGTTTTGATCTTGGCACAACTATAGCATTCTTTTGGCATAAGGGTTTGCATATTTTGGGAGAGTTTGACAAATCTCAGCACTTTATATCAGATCTTCAGAGAACATTTTCTGTTGTTATCAGTTATTTTGGTCACCATTAGAGACAACCGTACCTTCTAAATATTCAGCTTCCATCCTTGCTTCTGAGTATGTGAGGATTCATTGTGATTTGTACTAAACCTCAAATCTGAAATAATCAGTTTGCTGTTGTAACTTTATCAGACCTGATTTGAGGCTAATAAAGTGGTCTTTCATTGAGAAATTGGTTGTTTATGTTTTATCCATATATTCTCTCTTTCATTTCTACATGTTCTCTCGTCCTTCGACATTTAAAACAAACATAAAAAAACATAACAAGAACTCAGAAATCAGAAATCAGAAATCAGACCTTCCATGCAAAGTGTTTGACAAAATGTCAAACAACTAACACTGAAAAAACAAATCAGGTTGATCAGGGGTTCTTACAAAACTTCACCAGCAAACCCTTGCTCTCTAGGATCTTCATTGTTTTCTCCAAACATTAATGGATAAATGAGCTCGCAAGAGCCCTTTTATAACCTTCTCAAAAACCCATGACTTGGAGGAAATTGATTCATCTCAATAACTCATTTGATGTAGTTGGCGCCCCATAAAGTTTTAAATAAATGATTTTATAATCATTAAATAATGATTAACTATGCAATTAATGCTCGTTATACCCCCTTAATATAAAGTCATTTATTTAATTAATATTATTAAAGTCAAAACTTTAGTTAATTAATATTAATCATTAACTCCAATTATTGCCAATATTGGAACATTTAATGAATTCTGCCAACTACCCAGTAATAGTTGTGGTACCCTCCTATCATCCATATGACTTGCTATAAATATTATGGGACCAAAATGCTGAAAAGACTTACTAAATATGGTATGTACAAATAGAGCCCGAAAGACCTCTGGAAGGCGAATCACCAAAACATTGAATCTCTGAGATGGGGAGTGTTGAAATAAATAACCCAAGGGTCAGTCGAAAAGCCTTGAATCACCCACAAAGGGTCCCCTAAACATTCCATTAGCCTATGAGAGCCAAAGTCATAGGCTAATCCATCAACTCTGATGCTGGCTAGAGTAGGGACATTGCAAATTCTGATCACTTTCTCATGAAGAGACATGATAGTTCCAAAATTTGCGATCCATTAATCAGCATGATAGTGGGAATGCGTGAGAATGAAGAGTTGCAGGTTTCAACAATGCTGATTGCATCAGAGCGGACCAGTAGAGTGATGTAGTGTTGGCCGTATGACTATTTTGGGATCTTGGTGGTGTTGTAGTGTATTGCTTGAGGACAAGCAATGTTGGGCACAAAGGAATGTAATATTCCCAAATAGTTATAAAGCGAATTAAGGTTTTGATTAAGGGCAAAAACAGGTTTTGATGGGACCCCAAAACCCATTACAACAAGTTACAAGAGATATGCATTAGAGACCATCCAAACAAAACACTGCTGGATACAACCCCAACCAGCAGAACTCAAAAAATCAGCAAATAGCAACCAGCACCAGTTGAAGATTAGACACACAAAAACAACAAGAAAGCAAGAACCAGAAACAGATACCGTGACAAAAGCAAAACCAGGGAGCAGAAAGCAAGCCTAGGCTAGCTCCTTCAGAGTAGCGGCAACCTCTTCTTCCACAACAACCATGTCCTTAAAGTGAATTAAGTTAATTGATTAAGTTGTCCAAAATTAAATATTATATCAGAAGGGATGACTTTAATTGATTAATTTAATTAAAAAATAATGTGAAAATAATAAAATAATAAAATAGTTACTTTATTAAATAAAGTTCTCCAGTTGTGACAAATATTTAACGAGGTCTTGCAAAAATTAAATGTGGCCTAATCTTCTAGATAAAGGTCGGAGTTCTTTAATAGGAAGGCTTGTTGGGCTGTAATAAGCACGCATTATGGATTTGATGTGATGAATTTGTGTGATGATTTATGTGAAGTTGAGGATAAAAACCTTTAGTAGATCAACAAAGGTCGGACGAAAACCTGACTCTTTCTAGGGTGGATTCATGATGGAGTTCATGATTTGGCCAAATTTGTGAAGTCTCCATTGGAGACAAATTTGCAGGGGTTAAGGGTTTGATTCAGAAATAAAGGTACTTTTGCAATTTTCAGAATAAAGTTTTTTTGATTGGAAAAATAGTTATAGTATTGCGAAAGCATAAATTTAGTGCTGGGTCAATTAAGTATTGTTTTGGAGGCCAATTTAGAGGCAAAAGTCAGAGTTGAAGGTACAGATTTGAATTAACTACAGCATATCTTCATATTTCTAAGCATTCTTGAGGATGGCAACAAAAAGCAAGAATAAATCAGACCTAGCACTGTTTGTTTTGGGTTTTTAACGCCATATTTGAGGGCAGCTATGGCTTGAACAAGTCTGAGGTACTTTGGTATGTAAATCTGCATACCTATATCTCAGAAAAAATAAAGAAAAATCATTGTAATGCATTTCTGAAAATTCTGGGCAGAAATAAGGAATTTTCTGTAGTTTTCCTAAGTTCAGTAATACTCGAAAATTTGCTTCTTTTAGCAGAAAAAACAGATCAGTAATCTGATCATAATTCTAAGTTCATTGTAGAATTTATTATGTGCAAATGAAGTTTCAGATTTTTATGTTCCCTAGTTTTGGAAATTCAAATATTGTTGTTTCTCTATTATCCCTATTTGGGGATATTTGACAAGATGTTCTGTAGGCACCCAGTAAGGTTTTATATGAAGTTTTATTTATAAAACTCACCAGTGCTAAGTGTTAATGTTTAGTAGCTAGATCGAATTCTAGCTCACATTATTTTAATTAGGAAAATTATAATAATGAATTAATTATTTAAATTAAGGAAAATTAAATAATATATGGATTAATTTTTTATTTAATTTGGAGTATTAAATAAATGTATATATTGGAGAATTGAATTGGAAAGATAAATATTATGGATTAATTATTTATTTAATTAAGAAAAGTAAATAAATAATTATGAGTTAATTTATTAAGTTATATCTTTAATTTAACTTAATATATATCGGGCTATTGTATTTATAAATACAATTAAATAAATCGCATAAGGGCTGGGCCCTTTTGTAATCTCTATAACGTCTAAGGAGATAGACATTTTATATAGGCCCTGACCTATATGTTTGGTGCCAAGAATAATTGAAACATGTGCCCAAATCTGGGCCGACTCGAGGAAGAAATCACCTATATAAAGACACACTTTGTTATTCATAAGCATCGATCATACTTGTAATCAAGTCTGCCCTAAACAGCGAATACATTCTGCAAGCGAATTCAAGTGGATACCTTTGGCATGCGAATTACTCTTGACACTGAATTTATACAGCATTGTGAACTTCATTCTTCATGTGCGATTTCTGCCCAGTCATATGAGAATCCACATCTGCTAATAAGGTGGTGACAAAGTCATGATTAATATGATCTATTCATTGGCGATAATCTCGGATTAATACAGTCAGAGTTCTACATAGCAGCTTGGATATTCATTAAATCACTGAGATTATACTTGCTTGATGATACGAATTCTGGAGGGATTCAACAATCAGACTTGGTGCTATTTTGGTGACGGAAATCATACTCCAGATTGTGACTGTGACAGTGATATGCACTTCCAGATTTGAAACATAATTCAGAGGTCATCATCAGCATTTTGGTTTATATCAGAATCTGATTATCAGCACCATCGAAGGTTGTAAGTTGTATTTTCTGAGCTTAATTCATATCTTCTTCATTGCTGGGTTTTTCACCTT
>MU227287.1:743932-786458 GCA_018584345.1 Thuja plicata
GTTTTCCCAGGGTACTTGGTGTTGTGTCTTTTGTCTCATTTGTTACTGTGCATTTAATTGTCCATTTAATTCTGCTTATTAATTCTGAGATTTAATTATTGCACTCAAATCTAATTGATTCAAATTTGTTAGATCTGATAATTAAAATTTAACACTAAGGATGACACTTCCAATTTTGATCTAAAACTAACAAAAGTGATTGCCAATTCAAAATTTAAAAAAAATGAAAACGAACAAAATCCTTAACAACACATTATTACTTGGAGATGTGGGGAGATGGGTATATGGATGGGGCTAAGGAAGCCAATAGTAAAAAGGGTTTGCGATTAAATGAATACGGGTGTGGCCATATAACGTATGTATGTAGTCACCATAAATTGTGGAAAAGGCACAAAGATGGGGATGTGAAAGTGGCCCTTATTCCAGTAATGGAGTTCTGCAGTAACTATGACAACACACGATTATCATGAGCTAATTTTCCAATATTTTCTAAACATAATTTGAATATTCAGAACAACATTAATAAAACAGTACTAATGTTACAAAATTCTCTAAACATGGCTTGAATATGTAGAACCACATTAATAAAACAATATAAACAATAGAACAATGGAAATGATTATTGCAATCTAAAAAAATAACATGTTTTGTTAAATCTAGAAAGATAATACATATTTGTTGTTTTCCTTTAATTTTGCCCCACTCTCCCTTGGTGACAAGATGCAAAGGTGATCTGTAATGCTTGTAAACTACATTACTGTAAATTAGTGGTCAAACAATGTTTAATTCCATACTGTGCTACTTGAATTTCTATCAAATGATAGTGGGATTCTTCACGTTATAGAGTTAATGTGATCAATATGGAATGATGGTGAAAATAATCAAAGCCATAGAGATGTGATTTTTTATTTTGGAAACCTCAAAATGATGAAAACCAGTTGGAAGTTGCAATTGCCCATCTTCCTAGTATTTCCTTCGAATTGGAAACATTTACAAGTATGTGAAACTCATTCCACGTGTTTCCCATCTTCCCAGTGGTCTTTGGCTTTGAATATTTCATCCATATGACTTGTGCATTTTTTCTAGAATTCCTTTCTTAAGTGTTGCACTCTTACTCTTGTGTTTGTGCTTGGTAAATTGTTTCCATTCCTTCAGACGGTGATCCATTCACTATGGAATGTCATTCATTGATGCAATAACCTTGTAATGTCCTTAATAGGTGTTGGAGTGGGAATTGGGAGAGAAAACGTCAAACTATTTACTTCATATTCTCATAACTGTTGTTGTCTTGAGACCCTCCTCCTTGGCAGTTGCGAAGCTGCCACTTTTGGAAATTTATAGTTTATAGATTGCTTTTTGTGGGAATGAATGGTTTTGTACCGTTGATTTTTTGGGTACATTTCCATGTTTGAAAATTTAGAAGTGACTCTCTATTGATGTATTATCTTTTACCAGTTCCTTACAGATCACACCTTCCTTCTAAGAGAGGGTTTTGCTCTCATAAAAGCTTGGTGTCTTGGAACAAGACCCTATTATATATATATATATATATATATATATATATATATATACGCTAAAAAGAACAATTTCAAAATTTTATAATATTTTTAATTTAAATTTAGTAATTCAATATCAAAAGGATCAAACTTGAATGTCATGGTAGATAATCGTTGTTCATATTAAAATAATACAATTAGTAATCACTAATCAGCATTGGATGGGTCATCATCAGGACCAAAATCATCATCATCATTAACATTCGATGATACAAGTAGATAGGAGAATCACATGGCTCCGTTGCCACTTGGACTAAAAGTATGTTGGCTGCTTAACTCCTCAAAATAACTGAAGATTGTGCAACAAAAGAAAGATCCAAGTCAATTCACTTTAGTTCTACTTTGTACAACTTTGTTGCGCCTTCCTCATATTAATTGTCTTTCAAAGTAGGAAGGCACAATTTGGAATGCATGTAGACTAGCACCTCTACTTTACTTGATGCCAATCAATTGTGCTTCATTGAGTGGATGAAGTAGTATGTACTTCAATTTCGATTAGATAAAGAACTAGCAACCTATTTAAGCAAAGGGAGATCTTGGTAGTATTGTTACATTAATAAATTATAGATCAAGCTTCAAATTTGAAAATAATAATTTTTTAAATGAAAAGATCAAATTTAAAGAGGGGGTAAATATTCCCAAGTTCACAATAAAATTTTTATTGCAAGAACTTGGAGGTGTGGCAATTTACGGCCGTTGAGGTACAACCAAGAGTGAGCATCCTCCCTATACTTGTCACTGAGAGTGCAAACACTATTACGATTGGAGGCTGCAAAATTGGCAAGCTCACTTGTAACTGCATCTTCCATATCAGGATCAGGGAAGAGTCCAGTAAGTGCTTTCCTAAACTGTTTTCTGATTTGTGCATCACAGTATGGTGGTTTTTTGTTGGCATGGCAAGGATCCATAAAATTTTGGCCAGTTTTGTCTCTAGTCTATCGTGAGTTGGGGGAGAGATTATTCTTTGGGCCTGTAATATCCCCTTTCTACAATATAATTTATAATAATCAATAATAATAAAATTAAGTATTAAAATAAATAAAAAATGAATATATAATAATAAATTATAATATCATCGCAATCTCCAAAGAAGAATAACATTACCGGCAGCGACTTAAGAAAGCTAGGATGAAATATGTCGTCGATGATAGCAAAGGATTAAGAGGGGACATTACATTTAAGGAGCAACGATTGCATAGAAGACAGCTGACAAATTTCATGAGACAAATTGCATATAAGACTAAACAGATAAGATAAAAGGGAAGTGTTGACAAAAAGAGGCAGCGATTCATTTAAAATCTCCAATCTCCAAAGACACAGCAGCGATTCATTTTGCAAAGGTGGCGATTCAAAATAAAATCCTTAAAAGTAGTGACTACATTAATCAAAGACATTTGTCATGTTTTTAAAAGGTGTTTCCTATATTAAAGGCTGCAGTGATAGTAAATAAAGGAAAGATTAAGGCAGCGATCATCTCAAAACTAAAAGTCGTGCCCTCTTCAAAAGACTTCTCTTTTTCCAAAAGATGTCTCTTTTCATGGAGACATAAGGGTACGAAAGAAGTAAGATTTGTGTTAAAAAATGGAAGGAGAAGGAAGATATATATAAAAAAAGGAAAACTAGAAAACAGCAGATAAGGGGAGCGAAATAGACAACCATCGAATGAGGATTATATAGAATGGATTTGGAGATCAGGAAAGATCAATAAGAAGTAGAATCCTTGGATTGAGATCATTGGAGGATCAATATGAAAATGGGATCATTGGCTGAATGGAAAAAGGAAAAACAGAAAAAAATTATAAACCTTATGGGGATCGTTGCAATTAGCATAGGCAGATCTGAAAGTATACAAGTCCAGATATAAGAAGGGAAACTAAAGCATATTCTATTTCTGGCAGGCATCGTCTGACAGCACATTGGTATGATATAATTACCTTTAAATCAATACTGGCCTACAGATTATTATATCAGAATATTATTAGGAAATAACTGACTATAAGGGACCTATATATATAATGGTCTAACATATATACATCCTTTTAATTTCAATTATAATAGTGAAGTCAGTCATATATATATATATATATATATATATATATATATATATATATGTTAATAACAGAAATATCAGAATTATATAGGTATATTATATATATCTGAATTATATATATCTAGTGTATATTTTTAGACTATATAACAGAATGATCTAATATATGTGGAATATAAGAATTATCTTATATATGTGTGTGTGTGTGTGTGTGTTAATAAGAATGAAAGCATAACTATACATAGTTATGTTATGCATGTTTATTAATATGTTTGTAATATATATACTTAGCTAATTCTTTAATTACTCACTAATACAACTAAGAGGATAGGGAGTTTGCGAAGGGAGTGACGGAGTAATTCGGTCACATGTTAGGAGGATCCAAGATGGGTAAGAACCTTGAGGGAGCCCGTTTGTAGACTGTTTTTGTGCTTGAGCAGAGTAGTTCTACCATCCATAAGATTAGTGATTAGGAGAGAAGTAAGGAATTAGCACTTAAGTATGTATTATGAATCAACGATTGTTCCTTAATCTAATCTAAATGCATAGCAATGAATGCTAATCCTTGGGGAATTGACATTCTCCTAGTAGGGAACATTACAAGTTGCCATTCCCAAATGCAATCCAAACCCTAATTGGAAATTTTAGAGAAAATTAAGGTCCTAGTTGTGGACATTATAGGGCCATATAAAGATCAAATTTGATGGGGCATAGCTTTATGTAAGGTTCCAAGTTGGTTCTGCGATCCTTATCAAGTTTATTTTGTTTTAAAAGTGAGTTTCAAGGAGTTTTCTGCCAATACTTTAAACATTCAAGGTCTGCCTGTGTTTCCTTTTTCTTTCACGTTTGGGTGTATTGAAGTTTACTTATAAGTCTCAATGATGCCCGTATATAATCCAAGATGCCAGGAGGTACAATAAAGACTAAATGAAATAGTAATGAAAGAGATATATTGCTAGTTTCAGACAATTTGCTACTCATATATATAATGAATCATTTCATTCTCTATGTTTGCATAAAAGGTGATATACAAGAGAATGTCGATCTCCACTTACAGGTTTAACCAAGCCGATACAACTATTCTGGAATGTGCTGCACCACGACAGGGATATTGACAGTCCCAGTTTGTTGCTGTTGCCGCTCCTAAAACATCCAGTCGCCACCCAGCTTCATTTTGGAAGAATCGAGGTGTTTGGAATAAGCCGAGCTTCCCTCTCCAACATATGCGGGTCACAACAGTTACAAAATACTCGACAAATAATGGTTCGCTGTGGCTATTGTCCTGGGACCATTCACGTCCTCCTGTTCCTGTTGACGCCCCACTTTAAGGGACTGCTTCCCACACCTACAGTTTTGGCTCCTGCATATTCAACTCTCAGCATGGAACAGCCAGGTGACTAGGTGAAGTCACACGCCCAGATTGCCCGTGGTCTTAAACTCTACCCACAGTGATACCCGATAATCCTGGGTAGGCGCAGCAAATGATATACGTTGCCAGTTAGCTAGTACTCAGTCGTGCTTACTAGAATGGCGTTGCCAAGACTCCCATTCTGTCTGTAATCACCACGCCCGTGTGTAATCTTTCTGTTAACTTGCGGCTTCCCGGTGACTGCATAGCAACCGTATCCAAAGACTGTCTCTGCTCTTCGTAATACTACACCCTATGCTGTTTCCCCACGTTATTATCTTCTTGATTCCTGCGTGGTTGTGTGCTTAGGTAGGAGGTCTGGTCTTTCTTTACGGCTACTGATAACAGCTGTCTAAAATCTCCACTGTAAATCTAATATTGATTTGTCCAACTCCCTTAAAGTGTCATCTCAACAATGTGATTCATTAATAATCTGGAAATATCGATTTTGCAGGATTGTATAAAATACTGAAAATAAACTTGACTTTTAACTTACTCCATAAGCTCAATATGAAATCTGTATAATTTCACACAACTGAGAAAGACTGGGGCTATGTCCAATTTCCTCCAAAATCCTCAAGGGGCTACGTCCTCAAGAATATCAGTCACATTTAAGCAACCAAGTTTGAATTCTTTAATTTCATAAATTTTCATTCTACTTTCCCAAGGAAGATCTCCTTCCTTTATCACCTCGAAAAGAGAGCCATTACATCTGAATAGGCAATGTGGGATAAAAAAGCACTTTCGTCTTTTAGTCACTTAAGTCACTTTATAAAATAAAGTAACTTAAAATTATAATATTAAAGTGACTTTATAACAATACTTTATGAAACAAGGACGCATAGCGTCTAGTTCCTGCCTAAGTCCTAAAGATTAAGCCTTAAGATATTTGGCATAGAGTTAAAATAATATAAATAAATTTCAATATCCTATATAATTACCACTATATAGAGTTTTCTTTAAAACTAAATGTAATATAAGTCATTAAAGTAAATATAATCATTAATATGTATAACTAAATATAATCATTAATTAAAGCTGAGCATTAAATATTAAATATTAAATTAAAATTTCTATTACATATGCATTATTATGAATATAATAATTTATTCTATTAGTATAATATATAATAAAAATATTAATATTATATTATTAAGTTAATATTAATATATAATATAATTAATTAGTTACAAATATAATATTATAAACAATAGTAGCAAAATTCAATAATAGAAAATTGAAAATATATTAAAACTATATAAATGTAAAAAGTTGTTAAAAAATAAAGTGTTATCATTGGACAATTGAAATGAAAATATCTCGCAAAAGCCTCACCCACTACTGTAGCCACATTCAACCAATAAAAATAGAGATAAATAATTTCTATTACAATATACAAAAGTCAAAATATATTAAAACTATATCAATAAAAAAGTTGTTGAAAAATACAATGTTCTAATTGGACAATTAATAAAAACAGTAGCATTGCAATGAATGCTATAATATCCTGCCTACGGCAGGAACTAATAAAGTATCCCAACTATAGAGCCTGAACTCAGATATAAAATAAATGCCCAAGTAACCCTGTGACTGACTGGCATCCTCTGAAAAGCGGCCATTAGACTATCCGGATGGCTAGATAGGCTAATCAGGCATAGAATTGCATTACTGCAGAAAAAGGGACATTACACTTTAACATTTGATCATCTCAAATGTTAGTACTACAAGCACCTGATACTAGCCGGAGGCTTTAAGAATGCGAGACTCTTGCGACCAATCTTTTTCCAGCAAATTGTAATGTCAAGTAACGGATCAATGCACTTTGCAATTGGGTGCTCTCTTGCATTTAGTCATATCAGATGACAAGTGTCATTTGTGCACAATGCCAGTCAAAGGCCTTAAGAATTTCAAACTTTTGCAACCAATCTTTCTACTGTGAATATGATGGGGCAAGGAACCTATTAATGCGCTCTGCAGTCTAGAAAAAAACAAATTCTTTTGTTATAGGAGCTTGATGCCGGTCAGAGTCCTTTAGGTTGTTAGATATCTTACACCAATCTTGTTCAACAAATAAGAAGACTCAAGGAACCTATCAATGTGCTCTGTATTTGAGGAAAAGGAACTACTTTTGTAGCGCCAAAAAATAGAGTGAAGTCTCCTGGCGACAATGTTTCTCTATAATTTTTTGTTGCATTAGCAAATGGACTTAAAAACCATCAAAGTCTTCACTAAATCTGACCACCTAAATATTAATCTACATTACCACATTCGCTCAGCACACCCCAAATTCGAAAGTTAGTTCGGTCGGAATTCAAATTTGGTTCACATTCGTTGGAAATTCGACGTCAGACTGGGTAATTCACTGCAAATTTGCCGTGCGGGGCCTTGGAGGAATTTCAATGGAATTTTGACGACTTTTCAAATAGCCTTGCGAGCCCTGGTAGAATTTGGATGGAATTTCAATAACTTTTCAATCCTAGATTGTCGGTTTTATGTCCATGTCCATAAACTGGTTCCGCGACATCTCAAAGTGATGGTGTGACGTGGTCCACAAAAGAGTGTAGAACATTGTCCATGTTGGCGAGAACACACAACATTGTCCATGCTGGCGTGCAAAATGGGGAACATTTTTTGGCGAGAAGAACACACAACATTGTCCACGTTGGCGCACAGAATGGGGAACATTTTCCACAGGGGCATCAAATTAAGTGGACAACTCAGATTTTTCCTTAACATCGAGATTTAAGAAGGCGTTAATACGAACACGGAAAATTGAGGCCCATTAGGGATCCAAGTGCGTTTGTAAACCAAAGCCTCTCGGTGTAAAAATATTAAATATTTTGTAATAAATCAAATGTTTATCTATTGGATTTATACCCTGTCCTAATAAAAATGTATAATCTCTTTATTTTAAAATTTAAATAATTAAATAATAAAACAATGATTGGAATTAAATACATATATAATAAAATTGAATGAAATAATTAATAGGTAATATATAATTAAAGTATATCTATACTATATTTATTTTTTATACATATCAAATTAAAATTAGATAAAATATTAGATATTATATTATATTATATAACATAATATCTAATTATACTTTAATATATAATTAATATATGTATATTATATTCATATATATCAAAATAAAATTAGATATATAATAATTAAAATTAGATATATAATAATTAAAATTATATATATATATATATATATATATATATATATATATATATATATAAAAAAAAATNTATATATATATATATATATATATATATATATATATATATATATATCAAAAAAAATCTTGTACGGACAAACCCAAAACGAATCTGAACCCATCCCAAAATTTTGTTGGACGAATTTCGAACCCGAATCTCAAACCCGCATCCGTACCGGAATCCGAACGGGCAACTTAGATATTAATAGATGAGAGGAAAGTAGTAAGCTCCCCACAATGCCTCCTTTTGAAAATTGGAGAATTAGAATGATAAATATTGATAAGGATGCTTTAGAATCCTCTTTAAATCTTTGATTGCAACCCCCTATCTAAATTTTTCCAGGGAAATGAGGTTATATTTGGCTTTCCCTATATTCCCATCGAGTATTAATAACTCCCAATTTTCCCTTTGCCTCCCAACACAATAGCACTTTTGTGTTTGCATTGCTTTTTCTTAGTTTCTCCAACATTGAATACGATAATTCTGGTTCTTGAATAGAAGAGTGTCAATCTGTGAATTTGAAATTGTAATTTTTTGGTATCCTCTTTTAGAGGATATTGAGAACCCTAACATTCAAAGATAGGAATCCCATCTCCTTGTTGGAGGGGCTTTGACAACCCTCTTTGTTAAAACCTGTCAGTTGGAATTGCCTTAGCATACTATCTACATTTCTTTCTTTCTTTTGAATGTCTGTCAACAATTAAAAGCTCTCCATCCTCCTGCATGGCATGTTTTATCTTTATTTCTGTTGATTGCCTGATTTCCATTTCCCTAATTGTGGATTCTTGTGATATTGAAGGAGCTGGTTCTCCATCGTTAAATTCCTCCAAGCTTCTTTCTGCTGCAGTGGTTGGGGGATTGGGTGTTGGTTGTATCTCTTCTTGAGGGCTAACTTCTTTAGGCTTATTTGTTTCCCTGTAAATAATTTCACTTCTTTATTGATGCGGCTATCTTTTCTTCTTTCAATGTGAAAAAATTATCCTCTTCTTTCTCTCTCATGTTCTTTGATTCAGTTGTTTTGGCATCGAACCCCATTGATCCTGTTTATTAGTTTGATCTGTCAGCCTCTTTCCTATATCCTGTTGCTGGGTCTTGAATTGTCTTTTTGGGTATGCCATCCTCAGGTGTCACATTGTGACATCAGTGATAGCAAAATAGAAGGCATTTTTTTGACTAGCGACATATTCAGTGGCGGAGTCCCTGGTTCTAGGTGCAATAATTTACCGAGCAGTTTTCCCACTTGCCTTTAGAATAGTAGGGATTCGGATCTCGTGTCAGTTGCAATTACTATATTGAATATTCTATATTTCAAAATTTGAGTACGACAGTCTAGGGCATATTTAGAAATGAGGGTCTATCCTCTCTCATATTTTCCTGTGGTTGATACCCAAATTGTATTAGGATGAGTATCCCGCTATATTTTGAAGACTTCCATAAAGAGGTCCTCTTTAAGGTTCAAACTTTGATTTCCTCACCTATCAAACCATTTCCTCCTGATCCATGCTTGTAAATCTTCCAATGATGGATATTCTCCCATAAATGTGTCAGAGAGTGTGTTTGAAATTTTGAATGCCTTTTATTTTGGAAAGGAGAATTTCATTTGTTATATTGATTGTAGGATCCTTGGTATCTGTGATTGAGTTCCAACTGTCATTCTAATTTTTTGCTTCCCCTGCTTGATTTGTACTTTCCTTCACTGTACACTCACTCAGCTTGCTTTGTCCCTCTTACAGTCTCTTGCTTGCCTTGACTTCACCTTCCTTTGTTAGCCATATGGTGCTCACTCTTATATATTGAGCTATACAACGTTTGTGCAAGTATGCTAGAAAGCATTTGGGATGTAGAATGGTTGACTAGTTACAAAATAATACTGTCATGTTTCTGCAAAAACATTAGGATGGGAACTGTAGAATTATAATGAACCGATGCAGACTTTTGGTATCCATGCTTTACAAATTGGCTTCCTTAGAAAGTTATTATTGTCACCAAGTGCATGTTGCAGTAGGTTGCAACCTGCTGCCTTTTACTGATATTTTAATGTTGTCTACATTATATCAAGGTTCCCAGCAGATAGGTACTGGTATTGGTACAGGAGATTGGTAGCATTACCGGCACATCTATTTTTTAGAATAGGAGATGGTACTTGGAGATACTTTTTTCTTTAATATAATATAGTAACTTATAAAAAATATTATGACATTGAACTTTCAAAACAAGAATAATGGTAATATTTAACATTTACTTTGAAGTTAAAAATACACAAATGACAAATATCACTGTGTCAAAGAGTACATGTTGAAATTCAGTAATCTTGATAGCTTGATAGGCTGATATGCAAACAAAAAACAAAAACCAGAAATCTATCATCTGCACTTCTTTGTCACAATCATCCATATTAGGGTCTTCAACTATGCTTCTCTCCAAATACACATCACTCTCAAACTCAGGTTCCTCTGTTGGTAGTAGAATTGGGGGTAAATCACTAAGGCCATTTGCTTCAGCCACTTCACCCACCATGCTACAACTTCTCTATCAAGTGAAATTTGTTCCCATTAAGTTCTTTGCTTTCTTTGACCCTAATCGTTTCTTGTTTAGTGAATGAATAAAACCACAAGTACTCCGATTTCTCTCACAAGATGAAGAGATGGCTACTTGTGAGAGTAATCTTATTGCAAATGATTGCAATTTATGGAAGAAAATCACCATGCCCATGTGAAAACTTATTCCATTGACTCCTCATAATTGAATTTTCCTCACTTTTGCCATAAATCTCTTTTATTGCAGCCCAAAATCGCTTCATCACCTCTCTATATGGAGCCCCCTTATTGGTCACTTGTATATCATACCATTTACGATTTAAGGCATAGGCAACACAATGAAAGGGTGTGTTAAGTTTGTTCCATCTTCCATGTAAATTCTCTTCCACCAAAGGATATAGACAAAGATCTTTTGCATCTGTTATTTTCTTGACTCTTTCACACCTTTTTTCTGTTTCTTCATAAATTTCTCCCAAGCATGACTTGTTTGAATTTGCAAATTGATCACCTCACATATGGGCTTGATAAAATCTACAAAAAACTCAACATTAGCCAAAAGATGGTTATCAAGAACCTTACCTTTCACCTTAACTGTAGTATCTGATGTATATTGTTTCCAAGCTGCCCATGCATCACTAACTACTATGTAACAAAAAGCTCCTTTGACTTTACAAAGACACTCAAGAAGAATAAAATAAGAAGCAAACCATGTATCAATAGGTTTGGAAAGTTCCACCTTTACATATTTTCGATAAATGGCTTATGTGTGGTGATGGTTACATATGAACATCTATATTTTTATACCCTTTTCTATGAGATCTGAAATCCACTGGAATTTGCCAATATTTTTTAATGTTTTATTCAATGAATGCAAACATGATATCTAAAATATACGCTTGTACCCTTTTTGCACCAACATTTCTGTGGCTTTACAAATAGGAGGAACATATGTAACACCTTGGACTATATGTGATGCACCCACCTTTTCAGTGTCGTCACATAACTGGTTGTATCATATTATTTAGGATTTAAGGCATAGGCAACACAATGAAGGGATGTGTTGATTTTGTTCCATCTTCCATGTAATTTTCTTCTATCAAAGGATATAGAGAAAGATCTTTTGCAAATTTTATCTTCTCAACTCTTTCACAAAGGAGTCCATTTCTTATAAATTTCTCCCAAACATGACTTGTTTGAATTTGCAAATTGATCACCTTGCATATGAGCGTAATAAAATCCATAACAAATTTAACATTAGACTAAAGATGGTCATCAAAGATCATACCTTTCAGCTTAAGTGTAGTATCTGATGTAGATTGTTTCGAAGCTGCCCATGCATCACTAACTACTGTGAAACACAAAGCTCCTTTGACTTCACAAAGGCACTCAAGAAGAATAAAATAAGAAGCAAACTGTGTATCAACAAGTTTGGGAAGTTCTACCTTGGCACATTTTCGATAAATGGCTTGTGTGTGGTGATGGTTAAATATGGACATCTACATTTTTTAGTCCTTTTCAATGATATCTGAAATCCACTAGAACTTGCCAATATCTTTGAATGCAAACATGGTGTCTAAAATATATGCTTGGTACTTTTTTTTTCACCAACATTACTGTTGCTTTATAAACAGGAGCAACATCTGTAACAACTTGGACCATATGTGATGCCCCCACCTCTGCAATGTCTTCATATAGCTGGTTTAGAAGAAATTTTACATTTTGTTTCTTTCTCTGAACAGTCTATTGCCTTCAAAAATTAAGGCCCTTTGTTGCATGTTACCATGATATTAAGTAGTGGACTATTTCTAGCATTCCACCCATCCATAACAATATTTCATCCTCCTAGTGACGTAGTCTTTTCGTTGGTGCAGTTTATTGCTTTAATCAAACCTTTTCTTTATTAATTATGTAGTAGAGTAGTAGGAATATTTTCATACTGAGGTGGTTTATATCCAATTGGACCATTGTTGATAGCTTGGATTCTCTCCCTAGAAACATCAGTGAGCAACATTAAATGATATTCCATTTGCATAAAGGAATTGTGCATAATCTTCCAATGGGGTTTGAACTGCCAATATGTGGCCTCTTGCAAAAATATTTTGCTAGTACATCTCTAGAAGGCACATCCACCTCTGACTCTCTATTTTGATTTTGAGTTGCGATAGTGCCCCTATTGTTGAAGCATTAGAACTCAAATTAGAAACATTCTCCATCAGCCCTTTCTTTCTCCCTTGCAGCATTATATCATTGTTCTTCATTTGGACAAGGATCAACTGCTTTTCTAGGTATGTGAAGGAAATGAGCTGTCACTCTCATGTAAGTACCTTGCCATTACATTTCACAAAGCTTATATGTGATGGTGGCTGTTCCACCCGAACCATTTGGCCTTGGAACACAATCACAATACTTCCGCAATGGGTACAAGCCTTGTTCTCCCCCATTTGACATTCTATAGGAAAAAATAAAAAATTATTAGGTTTGACAACAAGATTGTAAAGATCCTTGTCGAAAGTATGCCAAGCTTTTCAAAACTGTTTGTATGCATGCAGGTTTGTAATGGTTAATATGTTTGTTTGGCAGGTTTGTTTCACAATGACATTTATGAATCATAATAGATTTGACATTCAAATAGGAAGCATTTGCAACAAATAAATAGATATTAGGCTCTAGTTAATTGACCAAGGTATTTTATTTAATTCAAATACAAAATATATGATAGAATATTGCAGACCAACCTTAACCTCCATCAAAGTACTTATCAGTAGATTCAAGATTCAATGATGTAGATACGTTGAGTGAACAACCACCATGTTAGATTTGTACCAAGTTAGTAAACCATCCAATCTTCATGGCAAAGATCTGAGATGATTCCCAGGTGTTCAAACTTCCTTCAACATCCTTCTGGGAATAAGATGCCAGCACTAATGAAAATGCTTTGATGTTGTCACAAAACAATGGAAAATATGAGAGGCCTCTAAATTGTCCCTGATCAGTGGTAGTCCACCCAACTGTTTCAGAGCTCGCTAGAAAACTCTAGCAATAGCCTCTGTGATCAGCGATAGTCTCTTCTTATCTGCCTTAGAAATCTCAAAACCAATCGACAAGCCCTCTCATCCCATGGCCCATTTGAAGGCTCTTGCACTTGTGGGATTTTTCTTATCCTAATGGTGTTTTTTACCCTCACGTCGAGTATTTTTTTATTTTTGTACGTTTGAGTTAGGTTTATCTTTAACCATCATGGGAGGCGACGGGATACACTCAGAGACTGTGGCAGGATGTCTCTTGCGCATAGGGATGTCCCCGACCACGTCCTCGGTACTAGAGATGCTCCCAATCCCCGAGACACGTACTAGGGGGCCAGAGAAATCCCGCCTTAGAAATCTCAAAACCAATCGACAAGCCCTCTCATCCCATGGCCCATTTGAAGGCTCTTGCACTCGTGGCATTTTTCTTATCCCAATGGTGTTTTTTGCCCTCATGTCGAGTTTTTTATTTTTGTACGTTTTGAGTTAGGTTTATCTTTAACCATCATGGGAGACGACGGGATACACTCAGAGACTGTGGCAGGATGTCTCTTGCGCATAGGGATGCTCCTGATCCCCGAGACCCGTACTAGGGGGCCAGAGACATGCCTCTGCCTATCTTGCATTATATTATATCTGAGCATTGGGCCACATAAATGTGCTGGAAGCATTGGCTTCTAAACTTCACATAATAGGGGGGTGGAGTTGAATAATAGAATGCATTTTTGCTCTCTATTGGTAGGGAGAAAAGGCTGAGGGGGAGGATGGCTATCTATATATTTATTTAAGAAATACTCAAGAACTGAAAATGGTACATAGTTACCTGCACAACCTGGGGCTACGGTTCTTGCATCTTATCTTGTACATGCTTTATGATTTTCAAAATATCTCACATGGATCCAGGTTGAAGTCAAAATTGTAGAACTTTATCACGCAAATGAATCCTTGCATCCAAGGGAATTGAGATTTGAGATTGTCGAGGGGACAAAATACTATAATTAGTGTTATTTTCCATTTATGTCAAATGTTTTACTGATGAAATCTCCAGAGTCTGGAGATGATATCTGAAAAGTTAAATAGCGTTTTTGCACTTTACACAGATTAATAGTTCATCTTGTCAAGATCCAGTTGGTGATTCCAGATAGTTAGGGTTAAGTTAGCAATGAACCAGCACCAATTACGATCAGTGAAAAAACTCTTCAGTTCCTGTTCTTTAGTTGGACTAGCCCATGGTGGTAAGAGTATCAGCCTATTATAATTGAATCCTTTTGAGCAATTTCAATCCTCTTCGTCCCATATCCAGCTCAGTAATCCTTTAGTGATAGTCATAGCTAGCTCAGTCTTGTTACCTCTGTGTATTTTATCTTCTCAAGTATAGCTTTCTCGTAATCTTCAAATTTGTTGTTGGGAATGTTGTAGTTATCACCAAGCTCTATACTATATGTTTGTTTCTGGATTTTTGGTTTTCAACCTCTTGTATAAGGAGCTTTTGTTCTATTTCTCTACCCCATTGTATAAATAAGATGGTAAATGAACTTGAAAATTGAGGGATCTTGTATTTAGTTGTAACCTGATTATATTTCATAACCTTCCGTTGCGGAGCTCTAGAAATGGGTCCAACCGCCTTTGGTGTGCGCTAGTTCACTTTTTTTGTTGAATTCTATTTATTTAATCTGTTTCTAATTTTCTTTTAATACTGGTCACATGGAGCTGCAATTATTTAATATCTTAAATAATCCTCAATTTATTAATACTATTCATGCCTCTTATCAAATCAGGAGTGTATTATGCTCATGCCTCTTCTTGTGTTTGCATACTGAAGCTTAACACTGAGAATGGTAAAAGTAGTTATTTTCAATCACTTGATGCATGTTCTATATTTTCACTGACAAGAGTTTAAAAAATTGAGAATAGATGCCTTTCTGCTCCTGTCAGCATGATTCGGCTCCATTTGGGGGACATGGATCTACTACTTATCACTATTTCCAATTACAAAATACCACTTAAGATAGTAAATACTTTGTTCATGGCACAAACTGCAAGGCTACTTTGGAAGGAATGTAAGGTTCCTGACTTGCTATTTCAAAACAAAACTCAGTTGCACTCTGTAATCTTGGGAGGTTGGTACTGTTCTTAAGTTTGCATAATGTATATGAATTTGTCTTTGATCAATTTATTCAATAAGAGAAGAGATACAATACACAAATCTGTCTAAATGAATAATGCTGAAGATTCTATGACCACATAAGTCATGCTATATATTAAGAGAGAGAGAGAGAATTATTCGCATTACAACATTCCTTATCAATGACTTCAATAATCGGAATGACTACAGCTAGAACTATTTAAGTACATGTGTATATGCGAAGATTGAAAGATAATGTTTGGGCACCTTATGCTGCAATAACGTTCCAGCAATGTCCAGCGTGGTATCAACACCTCCTTGTCAGTCGGCTCCTCCTTGTGATTCTGTTTGGTTGATAGTATCTGAATATTAACTGAACATATACATCCGAGCTAGCTCTGTTTGTGGCTCACACCCGTAGGCTGGCTGCTTTGCAATCCCTGTGGCCTGCGATGGAAGTCTGCCCCTGTCCGATGTGCACAGAGTGCGTGACCTGCTGCGCTGTAGTATGGCGCCCGTAAGGCAGTCACGTGACTTCCTTGTATTTTGGGTAGCCCACGTGAGCAGGCGTGATTACTTCCACCCAGCGTCCCTGCAATCCTTCACGCCACTTGTTGGGTAAGGGAAGGCGGAATAACAATGGCCCGCGACTGCTAAGGAGTTTGTAGACCAACGTATAAGCCGCGAAAGCTTCTAACACGGCAGACCAGAATGGTGATGAATGTGTAGCCTCTTCACTCGTAATCACTAATTACCAGGTCAAACAATCCTCGAAGACCAGTATATGGATATTCAGTCCCTGCGACATTTTCCTTCTCAAAGCTACACTTTTCTTGTTATTCTCAATGCTGGAAATAATATCAATCTCCTTATTTCTCAGAATTTGAAACTAAGTGCTGAAGCATTAATGTTTGTTGTCCTTCACTTACTTGATGAGCACAAATATGAAATCTGAATGATTTCACCACAAATGAGAATGTTGGGGCTACGTCCAGTTTCTCCAAATCCTTAAGGGGCTACGTCCTCAAGAAATCAGTCACATTCAAGCAACCAGATATAAAACTTTTATTTTATAAATTCTCATGGTACCATTCCCAAGAAAGCCCACGTGCTTTTATAACCTCAAAATGAGAGCCATTACACCAACTAGGCAATGTGGGATAAAAACACTTTCGTCTTTTAGTTAGTTAAGTCACTTTATAAAAATAAAGATAACTTAAAGTTATAACATTAAAGTGACTTTATAATATTACTTTATGAAATAAAGTATCCCGACTATAGAGACTGCACTCAGATATTAAATAAATGCCCAAGTAACTATGTGATTGATTGGCATCCTCTGTAAAGCGGCCATTAGACTATCCGGATGGCTAGATGGCTAATCAGGCATAATATGCACTACTGTAGAAAAGGGGACATTACAGTCCTCCCTTCCCGAGATTGCTTGCCCTCAAGCAATCTCAAAGCTGGGTGCTGCAGGATAGAGTCACCCTCCCAAGTGGCATCCTCATACGGCAAGTCTTTCCACCGAATCAAGTATTCCCGAACAACCTTGTTCCGCAGGTTTCTTTCCCTGACCTCAATAACCTTTGCTGGAACCAAAGCCAGTTTACCCTCCTCATCCAATGGAGGTAAACTACCTGAAGCTACTACCTGCTGTCCGATTGTCTTCTTGAGGCAAGAAACGTGGAAGACATTGTGAATCCTGCTATCTGCCGGAAGTTCCAACTCATAGGCCACCTCGCCAACTCTCCTCGAGATGCGATAAGGGCCATAAAATCTAGGCCTGAGCTTCTCTGATCCACTCTTCTTCAGCAAGCTCTGTCGGTAAGGCTGCAGGCAGAGGTAAACCATGTCCCCTGTCTCAAAATTCCGCTCTACCCTGTGACGATAAGCGTACATCTTTTGCTGATTCAGTTTCTCTGAATATTCTCCTTGAGAGAACGGAGAATGTCCTGGTGATCCTGTAACCAGTCACTAGCTATCGGAGCCTTGCTGTCCTGTAAAGCCAAATCTATGAAAGATAGTGGCTCGCTTCCATAGAGTGCACTGAATAGCGACATGCCTATGGTCATATGATAAGTGGAGTTATAACAGAACTCTCCCAAGTATAGCCAACGGACCCATGCTCTCTGCTGCCCCGATACATAGTTTCTGAGGTAGCCTTCCACCCATTTATTCACAATCTCTGTCTGCCTGTTTGTCTGTGGGTGGTAACTGGTACTGGGAGTCAGCTCCGCGCCTGCCAACTTGAAAAGTTCCTGCCAGAAGGTGCTAAGGAACTTGCTGTCCTTGTCGCTCACAATGGTCTTAGGGAGACCATGCAGTCTGAAAACCTCACGAAAGAATAATTCTGCTACCTGTGAAGCTACCCAGTCTACTGCAATGGCAAAGAAATGAGCGAACTTGGTGAGTCTGTCGACCACCACAAAAATAGTGTCCTTACCCTGCACTCTCGGCAATCCAGTGATGAAGTCCATAGAAATACCCTCCCATTTCTGAGTTGGAATAGGAATGGGCTGCAACAAACTTGCTGGATGAGTGTGCTCTGACTTGTTCTGCTGATAAGTCTGGCACTCCCTTACATGCTGGAGGACATCGTCCTTGAGGCCCTTCCATGAGAACCTCTCCCGGATATACTTGTAAGTCTTAAAGAACCCTGGATGCCCTGCTGTAGGAGTGTCATGCACAGCTCTCAAAATCATAGCCTTCAGCTTCGAACCTGGCACTAGGTAGATCCTATCCTTGTAGAGAATGATATCATCAATAACCTTGTACTTGTCATCTGGAAGCTGCCCGTCCAAAATCTGACATGCTCGAGTATCCTTAGAATACTCAACCAGCAAGTGGGATTTCTAATCTGCGGAAATCTCGGATAGAACGCAACAAGTTGCCTCCTAAGGTCTCTTGGAGAGTGCATCAGCTACAATGTTATTCTTGCCCTTGACGTACTCAATGTCAAAGTCATATGCCTGTATCTTACCCATTTCTGCTGTCTCTTGTTGAGCTCTTTCTGCTCCAGGAAGTATCGCAAGCTATTGTGATCCGTTTTAACTATAAACTTGCCACCCACTAGATATTGCCTGAATTTAGCTAAGGTGTGCATGATGGCCAACATCTGTTTGTCGTATGTAGATTACAACCTCTCATTGTCCCTGAGTTTCTTGCTCTCATAAGCTATGGGGTGCCTGTCCTGCATCAGTACTGCACCTATCCCAATACCTGAAGCATCACATTCCAGAATAAAAGGATGAGAGAAATCCGGTAGTGCTAGAACCGGGCATGTGCTCATGATAGTCTTGAATCTGTCGAAGACTATCTCAATATCACCTGTCCACCTGAAAGCCCCTTTCCGAGTGAGATTAGTGAGGGGTGTAGCTGCCTGAGAGAACCCCTTTACGAACCTCCTGTAGTAAGAGCATAAACCAAGGAATTCCCTCAACTCTGAAACATTCCGCGGTGGTGGCCACTCCAAGATTGCCTGTATTTTCTCCTGATGGACCTTGACTCCATCTACCCCTATCACATGCCCCAGGTAGGGGATCTCGGTCAACCCAAACTCACACTTGGATTCTTTAGCAAACAGAGACTGATTTTCCATGATGCTTAGAATCTCATCCAAGTGTCGCAAGTACTCCTTCCATGTCTTGCTGAAGACCAATATGTCATCAAAGAATACTAATACACTCTTGCGCAGCTGTTTTTTGAAGATATGATTCATGAAAGACTGGAATGTAGCCGGAGCGTTAGTGAGCCCAAACGACATCACTAGGAACTCGTAGTGCCCGTAATGGCAGCGGAACGCTATCTTATGCACATCCTCCTCACAGACATGAATCTGGTGGTACCCTGATCGAAGATCTATCTTCGAGAAGTAGACTGCCCCGTGTAACTCATTTAGCAACTCATCAATTCAGGGAATAGGATACCAGTTTTTTATGGTTCTCTTATTCAGAGCACAGTAATCAATACACATGCAGAGAGTACCATCTTTCTTCTTCACCATTACCACTGAAGAAGCAAAGGGACTGGAGTTGGGTCTGATGTGTCCCATGTCTAAGAGCTCCTTTATCGTCTTCTCTATCTCTTCCTTGTAGTGCCTAGGATGAGGATGAGGATAAGGAGTAGTAATTACAGGCTTAGCGCCCTCCTCCATCTCAATGATATGCTCGAACCCTCTATCTGGAGGTATGCCTGGTGGGATATCCTCAAAGACCCGCTTGTGGTTATCAAGCACAATCTGAATGTCAACGTGAACCTGCTGCCCTGAATCCGGTGTGTGCTTGGGAGATATAAAGCATTGAGCTGCCCATTTTATGTCACTATGTCTCATGATGGCCTCCATCCTGTGAGTAGACACTAATCTAGGCCTGCCATCTGGCATGGCCTTAAGAACCACCTGCTGATCACCCTGTATAAACTCTAACTATTTCAGCGTGTGATCAATGGTGTACCTGCCTAGGGTCTGCAGCCATTGCATACTCAATATCGCATCTAGACTATCCAAGTCAATAACATAAAAATCTGCCTCTAGCAGGTAATCTCCAAAGTGTATTGGGAGACCAGAGATCTTCCCTGTGCAACTCAAAAGGTCCCCTCCTGCCACCTTTACCTCAAACTCCGGAATATCATCCACCTGTATTTGTCTCCTCGAGACCATACCTATGCTGATAAAATTGTACGTAGCACCTGTATCTAAGAGGCAAACAATCCTCTGTCCTCTAACTAGTCCTTTCAAACGAAAGGGGTGACATGTAGGAATCCCATAGAGGGATGCTAAAGTAACTGGGCTCTGCTCGTGGGGTGCTTTCTTTTTCTTTCCCTCTGATGTTGGCTCAACCTGAGCCTCCTCTTCACTGTCTTCCTCATCACTGCCCTCACCCTGCTCATACTCATCCTCAGAAGCTACCTCAATGTAATGAAGTTTGCTTTTTCCAAGGCACCTGTGATATGGAGTCCAAGGCTCCCTGCAAGTGAAACACAACTTCCTCCTCAATTCATTTCTTGTCTCAAAATCCAGCCTAGGAGGTGCACTCTTATTCTGATTTTTCCCCTTCTGGAATGAAGAAGACCCCTTGAAGGGTTTCTTAGGTGGCTATAAAATGGAGGATGGTGAATCTAAATTGTGAGCTAACTTAATAGCATCATCCAAGGTGTCTGGTTTGAGAACTCTAACCAGCCCTCTGTATTTATCATAAAGGCCCTCAATGAATAACATTACTTTCCTCTTCTCTGTCATGTTTAGAACCATGATGGAGATTCTCTGAAACTCATCAATGTAATGCTCCAAAGATCCACTTTGCTTAAGCTGAGCTAGCTCTCTGTAATATACCTCTATGTCTTTCCTGTCTAAACGAGTGATCAATCTCGTGCTGAAGATCTCATAAGAAGCATTCAGTCCGTGATCCTGGGTGACCAGGCCATGATGCCACCAATCATATGCAGACCCCTCTAGATGCATAGTGGCAAATTTAATTGCCTCAGTCTTTGACATGGGCTTGAGGGTCAAGAAGGTATCGAGCTTGTGAATCCAAGCTCTAGCAGATGTTCTTCTGCTACCATCGAACGTAGGAAGAGTCAACTTGTTCATGGCATGTTTCAAATCCCGGTTCGGACCCCTGGGTCTCCTATCCTGCTGGGCCCTGCCAAACTCTCTCTTTTGTGCCATATACTGAACAAAGGTCAAATTAGCTTTGACATGGACGGGTAACATGTCCCACTCATCGTGCACAGTCATAACATTCTCTGGAAGAATGCCTGCTGTATCCCGTTGTGCCACCTCCTCTGCAACATTCTCCGTGAATGTAGGCATGAGGGGTCTGTCTGTAGTACGTGTGGGAGCTCTAGTAGCTCTAGGAGATCCAGCTGTGCTGCCTCCAGTACTGTGGTGACTAGCGGGTCTCCTGACTGTAACTAACAATTGCTGAATAACTCCTGTAAGTTGTTGTAATACATTAGCCACGTGGTCCTGTCCATCTCGTATCTGTCTCATAGTATCCCTGGCCTCTCTATCTGCCTCATTAGCCATTCTCTCACCTGGAATAGTCTGCTCCAAAACAAACTCCTCACTATTTGGGTGACTGGACTCAATGCCCACCTGTACTGAAGAGTCTGTCTGTTCCTGCTTCACCCTGTTATGACCAAGTCCGGGTATCTTGCGCCTGCTATGCATACTTGGCTAGCATGGCTACTGCTGTCATAACTTAAAACTGAAATTGATGATCCCACTAGGATGGCAAGATCAGTAGCTCTGATACCACTGTAAGGTTCCTGACTTGCTATTTCAAAACAAAACTCGGTACTGTTCTTAAGTTTGCATAATGTATATGAATTTGTCTTTGATCAATTTATTCAATAAGAGAAGAGATACAATCCACAAATCTGTCTAAATGAATAATGCTGTAGATTCTATGATCACATAAGTCATGCTATATATTAAGAGAGAGAGAGAGACTTATTCGCATTACAACATTCCTTATCAATGACTTCAATAATCGGAATGACTACAGCTAGAACTATTTAAATACATATGTGTATATGTGAAGTTCGAAAGATAATGTTTGGGCATCTTATGCTGCAATAACGTTCCAGCAATGTCTAGCGTGGCATCAACACCTCCTTGTCTGTCGGCTCCTCCTTGTGATTTTGTTTGGTCGATAGTATCTGAATATTAATTGAACATATACACCGAGTTGGCTTTGTTTGTGGCTCACACCCGTAGGCTGGCTGCTTTGCAATCCCTGTGGCCCGCGATGGAAGTCTGCCCCTGTCCGATGTGCACAGAGTGCGTGACCTGCTGCGTTGTAGTATGGCACCCGTAAGGCAGTCATGTGACTTCCTTGTATTCTGGGTAGCCCGCGTGAGCAGACGTGATTACTTCCGCCTAGCCTCCCTGCAATCCTTCACGCCACCCATTGGGTAAGGGAAAGGCGGAATAACAATGGCCCGCGACTGCTAAGGAGTTTGTAGACCAACGTATAAGCCGCGGAAGCTTCTAACACGGCAGACCAGAATGGTGATGAATGTGTAGCCTCTTCACCCGTAATCACTAATTACCAGGTTAAACAATCCTCGAAGACCAGTATATGGATATTCAGTCCCTGCGACATTTTCCTTCTCAAAGCTACGCTTTTCTTGTTATTCTCAGTGCTGGAAATAATATCAATCTCCTTATTTCTCAGAATTCGAAACTAAGTGCTGAAGCATTAATGTTTGTTGCCCTTCACTTACTTGATGAGCACAAATATGAAATCTGAATGATTTCACCACAAATGAGAATGCTGGGGCTACGTCCAGTTTCTCCAAATCCTTAAGGGGCTACGTCCTCAAGAAATCAGTCACATTCAAGCAACCAGATATAAAACTTTTATTTTATAAATTCTCATGGTACCATTCCCAAGAAAGCCCACGTGCTTTTATAACCTCAAAATGAGAGCCATTACACCAACTAGGCAATGTGGGATAAAATCACTTTCGTCTTTTAGTCACTTAAGTCACTTTATAAAAATAAAGTAACTTAAAGTTATAACATTAAAGTGACTTTATAATATTACTTTATGAAATAAAGTATCCCAACTATAGAGACTGAACTCAGATATTAAATAAATGCCCAAGTAACCATGTGATTGACTGGCATCCTCTGTAAAGCGGCCATTAGACTATCCGGATGGCTAGATAGGCTAATTAGGCATAATATGCACTACTGTAGAAAAGGGGACATTGCAAAGGAAGTACTAATACCACTAAAGCACATGACACCAATTGGTGGGCTCCAATGCCTCAAACAGAGTGCTTCACAAGCTCAAAATTTTTATCTGAGACTTTACCGGAAACAAGAATCTTGCTCAGACTTGCCCAGCTGAAGTGCTTATTAATCTTCTAAGGAAAAATTTGGGCTGGTTTTAATGCCGTTCTTCTAAAGATCCATATTGTGAAACTTCCAGTTTGGGCTGGTTTGTATGTGTAGGCTTAGGTTTTTGATTCTGTAGCATGTTCGTATATCATGATTTTATGTTATAATTTTTTCTGCCTTTGGAACTTTGTTTTGTAAGTTGTTAGGCTGGCTCATATTTATGTCAATGTCACTCATGCTCTTGGCATTTTTCGTGACCTTTCATCTGTATTGGATGTATGGTGTTTAAACTTGTTTAAAAATAAAATTTTCAATTTCTATTCATGCTAATTTTAGCTAGATAAATTCCCCTTGTTGGGTGACCTTTAGCTTAGATGTCATGACTGGGGTTTTCTCTTCCATCAAATTCACCCAGAACTTGAATTTGGTCTCATCCATTTGGGTGGTACACTGCACCCAGTGAGTTGAAAATAATGATATTTTCTTATTTTACCTGATTTAAACACTGTATCATGTCTCTTGGAGATTTGAATGTGGGGCTTCTTAGTGGAAGTGTAATGCTTTGATGATTGGACACATACCATTCTACAATACCATTTGTATCTTTTATGGTGTTGTAAATTGGCTTGTTACATAGTAATAGTTTTATGTATCTTTGTATTAATCTGCATGTTGACATTTTATTATATTGTTCTGCAGGATAGACATGCGTTCAAACAAAAAAACAGGGGAACCTGTTCTAATCCATAAAAAGGGTTCTAAAGTGGTGGGACTTCATTTCAATCCAGTACATCCAGATCTTTTGATCAGCTGTGGCAATGATCATTTTGTAAGTACCTTTTCGTATGAAAACAATTTCTAGATGGGATTAATTTTGACAGAAAACTGCTTCATTTTTATTTCCTTGGAATTAAAGATGAAGATTATGGTTTTTTTCTTTTATATTTTGGTTTTTAAGCTATGCAAATAAATGCTTTCGGTATTTAATAAGCTTACTCTCAACATCGATTCCCATTATTTTGTTCCTGTTGGTCTCAGATGGGAATCATTTTGTTTTATAGCTTATATTTACTCTGTTTAGGTTCGCCTTTGGGATATTCGCCAGTTGAAAGCAGGAGCTTGCTTGGCAGAGTTGGCACACACGCGAGTAGTGAACTCTGCTTATTTTTCACCAAGAACAGGCACTAAAATCATGACAACCTGCCAAGATAATCGCATACGTGTGTGGGATTCCATCTTTGGTGATTTGAACTTGCCAAGCCGTGAAATTGTCCACAGTCATGATTTTAATCGTCACCTGACATGTTTTCGTGCAGAATGGGATCCAAAGGTCCTTTTTGCTAAAATAATTCTATCTTCTTGATTTTTGCAAACATATCTTTGAATTTTCTTTAACCTTTGTTGTAACCATAAAACTTATCCGAGTTTCTGTAATCTACAGGATCCCTCTGAGTGTCTTGCAGTTATTGGTCGTTACATAAGCGATAACTTCAATGGTGTAGCTTTACATCCCATTGATTTTATTGACACAAGTAATGGACAGCTTGTTGCTGAAGTTGCTGATCCAGATATAGCTACTATAACTCCTGTCAATAAATTTCATCCTCGGAAAGATCTTTTGGCATCAGGCAGCTCCAGGTTCACTTCCCGGAATTCTCTATATTTTTTTTCTGCAATGCATTTTTGTTGTTCCCAACTTAAGGAAAATGATACAAAATTTGAATGTCTTTATTCTGGCAATGCATGTAAGGTTTTAGCTGGTTTGAGCTATTTCTTATCCACAATACTGTTTATTGGTAAGAATATCTTCCAGCCATGTACGCTAGCTGCAGAAAACCTTAATTTGCACTTTTTTTATTTGATTTCAGGTCACTGCTTATTTGGTGTCCAAAAGAGGAGATTGATTCTGATGAAATGATTGAAAAAAGAAAGCATAAAGTTTCCCCATATACAGTACTAAAGGGCAAAAAGCTGAAAGGCAAGTTGGAAGAAGATGATGAAGATGACAACTTCACTTTGAAGAAAAAAAGCAAATTGAATAGCCCAACCTTCAAAGCAGGGACTTGCTCATCACATTCCATTGCAAAAAGATCAAAATAAAGCTTTCATCTCTTTCTTGAGAGTATCAATTTTGCTTTTCATAGGGCTGATGGCAACAAATGTATGCTTGTACTGTTTTGAGATAAGCAACAAGAAGCCAGGTTTGATCAGAAGATTTAACGTTAGGCCCGAAGGTTTAAGTTCAATATTCATTATTTTGCTTGGAATATGCAATCAGTCGTATTCTTCACTAGATATTTTTGGCTTTCTACCTTTCTGCGATTGTGTAAAGTTTTGTTGTTCAAACTTCTCAAACTTTTGTTGGAATTTATTTAAGATCATTTACCATGCGCAATGAAATATTTCTTAGTTTGGTGGTATTCAGTAATATAGTTCACAAGACATTGGCATGATGGTACTTACATTTGTGAAAGGCGAAATCAGAGTTTACCACACTGCAATTAGTTATTTGTTTTCTTAATAAACATCCACTATTTTCTCTCTTTTGCATACCTGATAGTCTACCGTGCATCTCTAGATTTGTTTTTTGGCATTCTCATCATTGCAGAGTAAATCTTTATACAACTCCTCTATGAGATTCTATTAATGATTTGGGGTGAAACTAAGGCATTGATGTTATTAAAAACAGAGATACTGTACAACAGAAATAAATACAGAGAAAAAAGGAACTTGCAGTTTATTATTCATCATTAGAAAATACAAATATATAGATTCATTTGACTTCAACAAGATCCTATAATTATACTAATACACATGACAGCAAGCTATGAAAGCAAACTAGAACTATTTGACAGTTAACTGGGAATTGTGGAGAGCTAACTCAAACACATTGGACACCTAACCCTATTTGATGACACACACTGACTTATTCATTTATGTTGGAGCATTAATTCCAATAGATGTCTCATTCTTATTGCATTAATGTAAAGGTAAAAATTGCTCTTTTGAGTCACCACCAAGCAACACATTAATTTGATGTACGAGACCCCCTTCATGCATCCATTCCACAAGAAGATTGTTTTTTCCATTTACCTTAAATGATTCAAAGGAGTGTACAACCCTAACCCCATGTGGATTTGATCCTTGGACCTCTGCTTCAAGTACACTTGCCTTTTTTTTAAGACAACTCAAGTTGTTTCAATTAGCAAGCTTCTTTTGATTATAGTGGTTGGCCTCGAACAGTTAATTGCTGTACATTTTGTGCTCATGGATTCTTTTAAATAAAATGCCACGCTCATGGATTCTTTTAAATAAAATGCCAAGGAAAGCTTAATGCTCTGTGATTTTCATTTCAATGAATCTCACATGTTCTTTCTTGTTTACGATCTCATTGTACTGATGTTTAATTCTTTGGTACCAAAAAATGTGCCATACACAAATGGACATATATCTATAGGAATGGGGAATACTGGACATGGAAATGACAAATATATCACCATCATGCATATGCATCATATAATTATTTAGAATATGGATGATGAAATTGAGAGATTGAAAAACGAAGAATGAACACAATGAAATTACCCAAAATCTCACAATTCAATCAATCACCTACAATAGAGCTTAAGATCAATGTATGTAATCAAAATAATAAACAATTTTACTCCCACAAAAGGCCCCTAGTATTGCTCCATTGGTCCTTTACATGTGCTTCGATGATTTCATATGTTGCTTAATTCGTTAGCATTGTGATAACATTATGTTGATGTGAAACTAATAGGATTTGGATAGTTGATACATGCATTGATATTATGTTTAGACGTGATAAGTTGCTATGGTGGTTCACTTTGTTAATACTATAAGGTCCAATATTACTTGGGGGGGGGGCGGGGAATCAATAATCTATCAGATCTATAACTTTTCACAATTCTTTCAACCCCATAAACCACATTCATCAACTTTAAACCTTATGCATGCAATAACCAAAGTAACAAAACAATCATCCACACTTGCAACAAAGTAACACTGTTATTTTTATCGTGGAAACCTTGATTAAGGGTGAAAACCATGGTGGGGATTAGCACCCACAAATATTTGCACTCTTCTGAAATGTTCCCTGTTAAAGGCCTAGCCCTGTTAGGAGCTTATAATGATACCTGGTTAGGACTAGACCCTGTTAGGAGTCACCCGGTTAAGGGATTTACCTCTAGCCCTGTTAGGAGCTTTACCTTGTTAAGAGTAACCTTGTTAAGGAGTTCAGACCCTAGCTATAGAGCCACTCTATTAAAGGTTTTACGAATCAGGCCTTTAAAGTCTACTCGGTTAAGGGATTTTCTTGCAGAAACTATTAGGAATCAACAAGTACAATGATTTGGGTGTAGCATGCCTCCTCTGCTTGTTCAGATCCAATTAAGCACAACACTGCTACTTTTTGCAGACTATCTTCTCTCTTCACTCGACCACACCTTTGCATCCACGATCTACACTTGCATTATACAACATTTTACATATAAATACACTACAAGTTCCTTAGGGCATTTAACCACCTTACAAAACGTATTACAATCTTTCCCGCTCAATCCTTAAACTCTAAAACCTATGACCAATCTAGAACATTCGATTACAACTTCAAACCAACCTTCAGATACATCGCACATTCGATTTAAATCAAGAACAATCAAACCTTTTTGACTTCTTCAACATGCTTCCAAACCTTGATTATATCCAATCACCTCGATCAATGAAATAGTAATTAATCATTATAAATCTGTTATTCCACGTCACCTTGACACCTGGATCATAGAAACATCCACTACAACTGATCGCATCATCACTGCTCACCGATCTAACATCAACTGCTCAAACTTGTTCAAACATTTTCTAACTTTTGCACAGAACAATATTCTATCAACAGAAACTATGCCTTTTAGTACTCCAATCCTTTTTCGATCATAGGATCAATAAGACAACCTAGTCAAGATAAGCATATCATGACCGCAACACTTGAATCCAATACCGATTTGATAGAACAATCAAATCATTCACTGTCTGTGATTGCCTGTTCTTTTGTCTGTTCGGTTGCCCTTCAATCAATCATAACTTGCTCTAATTTTTTTTCTAGCTTACGCGATCATACAAAATGTATCTAGAGACATCCCCGAGTCTCCAACCATGATCACACACTCCAATTCATACATACTGCAACACATAATTCATTTGTACTCGTACTTAGCAGCTTATTAGGAATTCTGTCAACAAACACAACATTGAGTTGACATCAATGACAACACAATAACTAATCTTCCTGACATTAAACCTGTACCAATCAATACTCAATAAAGCTCTACATCAGTTATGCCAACACACTTGTGAATGTAAAATTTGGGTTTGTGTCGTAAATTCTACCCTCATACAATTACATGTTCTTTTGGTCAAAGTGCTCCTGATTCCATGCCCCTTGATTTAAGTGCTCTTTACTCATTCCAAGGTGTAGCATTGCTAGTGTAATGACTTTCTAGTTCTTTGGGCCTATCTTACATCCCTCTAAGACTGGCCTAGCACTCTAGTCCTAGTGTATTTTGGTGATGGGTGCCTCACCCCCCTTGGACTATGGCGCTAAGCGCCAATTTGTAGCAAAAAAAACCCAATTTTGAATATGTTAATGGTTGGAATTTGATGAACGAGAAAACATTATCTATCTCATCTTGCTTCGGGTTTTTCACACATTTCATTGAGGTTCACTATAAAAGGAGGTCTCCCTCTTCTCATTTGAACACACATTACACATTAAAGAATGCCTCTCTTGTCAAGCACTGATGAAGTATTTTAGTCATTTCTATGGCAACAAAGGAGGAGATTTATCATTGAAGGATTCAAGTATTGAAGATGACATCTGTGATCAAGTTCATATGTTTCCTCCATGAGTGAAGAGATGTGAATTCCATTTCTAGTATCATCTACCTTTCATGAAGGCTTCAAGACAAGGAAAATTCATTGGAGAAAGTATATTATTATGATTCAACAGTTTTTACTTTAGATTTAAGATTTATTTCAGATATTATTGTTGTAGGGAAGGTTGAACCCTTATGAGGCTTGATTGAGGTGAACTCTACACAACACAAACACCATTTTCGTCTCGTGTGTAGGTTTTCAAATTAGAGGTGAAGTGTTGCAGATCTAGAGAAGGTGGACTAAGACAAGAAGATTTAGATCCTAAAAAAAAATGATTGTGATGCTATAAAATATTACCATAATCCATGGTCAATGAATTAGTTTGGCTTTTTCAAAGTGTTTTTAGCGGAAGCATCAAAGCTACATTTTGGTTCCGAATTCACATATGATATCATTTTTGGACATATTAGGACGATGGCACTAAGCAAATTTGTCCGGCTATTTTGAGCTCAAAATTAAGTGATAGGTTACTCTTTGATTATCCTTTCCAAATTTGTGTTCGTCATTGTTCATACTAATTATTGCTGAATTGCATGTCTTTTTCCTATTCCCTGTATCAAATCAATTCAATTCAATCAATATTTTAAAGTGGATCACTTTGCATCTAGCTCTTACCTACCTCAATTAGTTTGGAGTTGGATCAATTGATAATATTCCCCAATGAAATGGTTGATGAGAGTGGGTTTGATCTCTAGTTTGCTTGAATAGACTAGCACCCCTTCTTTTTTCACATCATTTCATTTTGATAAACCCGACGTAGCATGCTCTATATTTTTTATTTAGATGTTTGGATTTGAGTTTCATTAAACTTCTTGTGTGCTTTAAGTGCTTAAACAGGTGGTCAAGTAATGATTTCATTGCTAATCACTTATTTCATTTTAATTGTTTGCAATTGTGTTAGAAACACAAATAACTTCTCTTAGTCTTATCTTTCTCGTGTATGAGCTTTATTACTTGTTGTCCTGAATCCAATATCTCGGTGAGAAGTTATAAGCTAAGGGTATTGAGCCTGAGTTGAATAACTTATTCTCTAGGAGCTTGGGTGATTCCTCTTCCCTTAATCCAACACCTTCTATTCCTACCATTGTTGAGAATTTATCCTAATACTTCTCACGATGAGAACAACTCTTCTACTCAAGGGTCTCATGAACTATTGGGGAAGTTTGACAAGCAATCAAAATATCGTCAACAATTTGTGAGTAAAAAATGTGTGGTTGGAGAGACGATCCCTTTGATTGAAGGTTTTAGGAAGTTGATTCAAAATAATGAACATGGTGTGGAAGTTTTATGTGGTATAGCTCACATAGTGGATGAAAGATCTACGAAAGTTGCTAGTTATGCTGAGGTGCTTGGATATTCAAATCCTCCAAATCATGTTAAATACCCTTTGCCTGTTCGTACATCTCTTCTTAAATTGCCTACATATACATCTTCCATCATGGCTACTTCTACACAAAATGGTAATGCTACACATGTTAGTAGTGGGAGAAATCCTATACATTAATATGCTTATGTTCCACCTTACACAAGCCTTTCATTTGTTTCCTAATCATCTCCTTTACCTACATACCATAATGGTATATCTTTGAATCCTCTCATGATCAAACTTTTCTCAATTTAACTTATCCATCATAGTTACCATTAAACATATGTTACAAATCCCAGCCTTACAACAATAATTGGCTTTGTCACTCAATCTAAATCCAACATTCTTATACACTTCAAATCCAATCCTCTTTCAATTAAGATCCTTCATACACCTCTTTGACATCACATTGAGGTTTCACATTTAGAAAAGTATAATGGACAAGGTGACCCCGCACTCATGAAAACATATCAAACTTTGTGTACTAGTTTCAGCTATGACACAACTTCTTGCAAAACTTTTCCCTCGTTCCTTGTAAGATAGAGTTTTGGAATGGTTTTTTTTTTGCCTATATATACAATTACTTTTTTTTTCTAATTGGCTAATGCATTTGTTCAACATTTTTAAAATAATTTTGGTCTGCAAGATACTTTAACTAATATGGTGAATTGTAAAACAAGGTGCTAAAGAGATCATAACTGATTTCATTGGTAGATATGAACATTTTTACTTTCAAATTGTTTATTCTATTTGTGTTTTAAAGAATCTTCACGAATAATTAGCAAAAAGAGATTAGAGATAAGTTTTTGTTACTGAATTCACTTGTATCACACACTTGTGCACAACACTCCATAAATATCAGCATCAAGTGAGTCAATATGAACTTTCTTCATTGACCTTGATCAAGGAATGAGGATGTTCCCTTTGAAAACTTCATAATCAATCTTAGAACATCAAAATCAATAATAACTCTTCCAATCATATTTTTTATTACTAAAGCAGCCTAACAAGGGGGCTGACCCTTACAAAAATCACAACACAAAAGTAGAGATGCTGGTAGAAACAAAATACAACAAGCTCACGAAAGGACCATTGGTAGTAGACTAGCCGCACAACTAGTAAGCCACATCAAGCACGGGTAGACAACACACCTATAACATTGGATGAAGAAGGGGCTGCAAATATTTCTTCCTTCGCCAACGTACAACTGTCCAGCCAATACAATTAAAGGGGTCCCCACCACCAAGGGCGGAGTCTACAACATCACCAAGGACAGTGTGTTGACACTATTGGACCCTTGGAGAGAGAGAACCAACAACTTCAACAAGAGAATAATGTTGACCAACCTCAATAGTCCTATTCTGGATCCATTGGAAGGGAAGAGGCTTGAACAAGAGCTCATCTAAGGGGTGGGCATCATCAACAATCATCAGACGAAGAGTCAGAGGCCAAGACAACCAAGTGATCATCATTTGCATCCTTCCACCAAGTGGCAGCACCTTACGACGCAAGAGAGAACAATCAGTGGCCAAATGACCAATAGAGAAGCATCACTTGCAACAAAAGAGAAGGCCCTCAAAATCTAGTGATTAGGTCCAAGGCCTATCTCCAGCCATAAGAACCACATCCCTCGGGAGGGGAGTAGAGATGTCAATGTCAACCAAAATATGAGCAAATATAGAATGACTCATCGCGACAGTAGCCTCATCCAACTTTAAGAAACAACCAATAGAGTTTCCTATGGCCTCAAAGAAATAATTCTCCCAAAAACGTAGTGGAAGATTTGGTAGTTGAATCCACACTGGATGCACATTGAGTGGTTCAGTAACAGGGTTAAAGGAGGATGACGAGGGTTTAGCCGAGAGAGAGTGATTCCCCCACACCCAAAGTTTTCTCGATATCAAATCATGTTCCTCACAAGGAAGAGCTTGATGTTACCAGTAGCTAATGGTTTCCAGGAATCTGACACACACTGATGCAGATCTACAAATCAATCCACAACGATGGTAGAAATCAACATTTTCTACCACCTCTGCGCCACACACCACTATAGGAGTGGTCTTGGCATAGACAATTAGACAAGTTTTCACCTTTGGATCAGTAGATCTAGCAGTACGAGCATAGCTTCGCCTACCTGCAACGTTAGAAGCAAGAGCCCCAACCCTAACAACCCCAACACTGGAACCACTAATAAAATTTAGCTCAATTTTCGGCGATCATAGGTCGATTTTGCGACTGTCAAATGTAGATCAATCGACCAAAAGCGTCGTGGAAGTTATTTTGTCGAAGCTTACGATGACTGGCATAGTCGTCATAAAACTGACGACCAAAAGGTTAGAAAAAAAGGGCTCTGTGCGAGGTATTGTGTGCGCCTTTCACCCTAAGCCCTTTTTACAGTCCGTCGCTTGTACGACGAACCTACGACGACAAAGTTGAAAAAGAACGACAGGAATGCTATATAAATGACGATGAAGTCGTCAAAACACTATGGGCGGTCATTGAAATAGCGACGACAATTTGTCGATCAATTCGTCGTTTATATAGGTTTCTTGTCGACTGTGAATGTGATGAAAGTCGAAAAAGCGATGACATGTTTTTAAAAAAAATAATAATAATATTTCACCCTAGCTATACACCAATAATGGTTCAGAGAAACATATAGTGATGGTATTCTCATACCCTTATCACACATATATGCCTATTTTAGTTCTATGTTTCCATTGTGTATTTTATTCTCACATTTTTAGATGGCCTTGATGCACTTCCAATAGAGAAGTGTAGTCCATAGTGAGTGATTGACTCAAGACCTAGATGGTCTTGATGAATCTAAGTCTCTATGCGTAGTGTGTTTCTATCTTATATGAATATCCATTCATATCTCTTTAAGATATATGTATATCTTTGATGGATAATGGAGTGCTTGTCTCATTTGGATGGATGCTTCTCTCATATAGATGGTTTTTTGCCTCATATGGATAGATGTTTATCCCAAATAGGTAGATGTTTGAGTATGCAGACGAATGAAACAATTGACAACTTGATAAACAAGTTAAAAACAATATGGTAATTTTGGATACACCATATTAGATCTTTACATTATCACGTTTCATCCTTTGTGTTCGATACTCAACGTGATCCTTTCAAAAGTGTCGAGATATGGTGGGCCAAGAGATGGCAGAGGCCATAGAGGCATCTCATGGCTCTAGGAGGCTATTACGAGAAATCAACAATACTTTCATTGTACTCATCCCAAAGAAATAATGTGACAACCCAAGATGACTTTTTTTTAACAAGCCTTATTTTGGGAAAATCCATTTTGGATGGCATGATTATTGCTCAAGAGATGCTTCATTCCTCCAACAGAGCAAGAGGAAAAGAATATTGATCAAGTTGTACATTCAATGCAAGTCATTGGCTTCAATAAAGGTTAGTTGGATTGGATCTTCAATTGTATTGTCAATCCAAGAATCTCAGGTCCTTATAAATGACTCTTTAGAAGGTTTCTTTGAAGTATCAAGGGCTTCGCGTCAAGGCACTCTCACCTTTCTCTTTATTATAATGGCTGAGGCATTAAGCATAACACTAGCACAAACCTCTTCCATTAGTCATCTTAAGGGCATCAAGATCACTAGGAATATTTTAGTAGTCTCCCATCAACAATTTGCAGATGATACAATGTTATTTAGAGATGCTAAAAGAAATGAGGCCGTCTAAATTCTAGAGCTTCAGGGCATGAAGGTGAATTCTGAAATCTTCTTTTTCACACCAGCTAGGAAAGAATGGTAGATAATGAAAATTTTGAACTTTAAAGTTGGGCATTTGCCATGTACTTATCTTGGTCTCACTTTAGAAAAAATCCTTAAAGCCAATAAACTGTGGGATCCTCTTGGGGAGAAGGTGTCTAATAGATTCACTTCGTGGAAGGGATGACGACTATCATGGGCTGAGAGAGTTACAATGCTTCTATCTAAGCTTCCCATTTATCTATTGTCATTTCTTGCTTTACTAGTGGGGGTTAACCAAAAACTGAATCAAAATATGAGAAAATTCTTTGGCAGGGCGCAAAGGATAAAGACAAGGTGGTCCTCATTGCTTGGGAGGTGTGTAGAGCTTAAAAAAGACGTGGTTATGGGCATTAGGAATCAGATCATTCAAAACAAAGCATTATTAGAAATTTTTTTATGGACGATGATAAAAGAACCTCACATGAAATGGGAAAGGATTCTTCACGCAGAGTATCTAAAAGGGAATGATCCCTCTTGCATTTAGGTGACCAACAATACACCTCATTGTTCAAAAGCTTGGAATTATATGGAAAAGTATAGATCATTGATCATAGATTATCTTACGTGGGATATAAATGATGGGAATTCAATGTCGTTTTGGGAAGATTCTCCATGTCTTGACATGGCTCTAAATGTTGAACCTATCTTAAACTAACTTGGGCATGCATGTGAGGGACTACGTGCAGTTTGCGTCGGAGGATATGGAATTGGGTTGGGCGTGGAAGGATTTGAGGTCCTTGAATTTGTCTATTAATGAAGTGGAACAAATTAAGTAAGTGCTTTATAATAGATCCATAGTCTTTAGGTAGGGGACAGATGCAATTATATGGTGTGGATACAACACCAAGGATGGTTACAAGGTGTTAATGAAAGTTGAAGAACAAGAAGGCACATACATGCCCAACCACCTTTCTTATCTATGATATGCCCAAGGCAAGAACCTTTACATGGGTGTTCATTCAAAAGAAGATACTAATAGCAGAAATGTTTAGGAAGATGGATTTCAGCGGCCCCTAAAGGTTTGTTTATTAAAAAATAGTGACGAATTAGTTGAACACCTTTTTTAGGGACGCTCCTTTTCACTGGAGTGCTAGAGATGGGTAAATGTTCTAGTAAACAATTTAATTAGTCTTTTCAAGTTGTGGCCTATCGTATACAAGTGAGTAACATTCTCTTATCTTTGAATAACTTCTCCTTTTATTTTGCTATGGTAACTAAGGAAGGAAAGGAATTAAAGGATATTCCATGATAAGGAGTTGGGAATGACCTCTTTTCTAAACAAAGTAGAGGTCATTGTGGAAGTGACCAAAAATAGGCTTCTTCATTAGAGTTGTGGGAATTCCTCCATCATTTAAGATGTGAAGATCAGGTTCAAATGGTTCACCTCTAATTGAAGTGGAATCATCATCTATGAGTCTCAGCACCACAAGACTTCCCTAACTCCAATGGGATTCAATATGTATCAAAGCATGAGTGAAAAAAATATTTGTAATAGGGAAAAAAGAGCCTTAAAATAGTGGAATGAAAGGATTGCAAGGAGTTGTCATCAAGATTAGCCTATTCTCCTTGAAAGAAGTAGCACTCACCAAAAACACCTGTTTGAACACCCAACATGGAATCACTCCAAAAGGGATACCAGTCACATAGTAACACCCATTATGAAAGAAACATGAGATTGCCACCCTGATCCCATTGCTACTTCTAAAGAAAAATAAGGAAGAATGCATAGTTAGTGCCATATAAAAGTACAAAATAATTTATAAATTTCATCTAGCAGTATTCATAACTCTTATGCAATTGCAATCATTAGATTCATCTTGAAATACAACATATCCAACATTGTTAATTTCTCAAAGACATGTTTCATTCAAATATTTTGGAGGTAGAAAAGGTAGAACTTTGAAGATAAAAGTCATCTAGACTAGGAAGAGAAAAAGTGAGTAGTGCCCTTAAAAACATACCTCTATCCACTCCTCCAATGTCCTTATATGTTTCCTGCTCATACACATTAATTAGTCATGTCCATACTCATGGTTACAATTCCCAATATCAACAAAAAAATTACAAGAATATAAACTTAGTTTTGTCAAATTACTTGGCTTCAAATATAGCCAAACCACTCACAGATGCCTTCTTCTAGCAATGTTGTTGAAGACAAAATAGTGAAGTTGTCAACCGATCTGATGATGTCAATTATGACTTGAAGCTTTGGATGCCCGAAAGACAGGAAGAGAGAGACAATGTTCGTTTGTATTTCTCTCTTCCTGTCTTTGGGCATCCAATGCTCGAAGTCATACTTGAAGGATGTTCATTTGTATATCTTCCTGTCTTCCTGTCATTGGGGCATCTGATGCTTCAAGTGATTTTAGGGTGCAATTTTTAGTATTTTAATGGTCCACATTTCTTATCTCTTGTATTCTAAGGAGGTTAGTGTCTCACATGTTGAGTTGGTACTTTGACCTTGGACTATGGGATTGGTGTCTCATATAGGTTGTTGCCTGCAAATAGGAACAGTGTAATTGAGTTATTATATTGTTGGAAAAGGAATGTAATTGAGTTATTTTCTCTTGCTATATCTAAAGAGTTACTGCCTCACAACAAAGAGCATTGTAATAAGACCTTTTAATTCCATTGACAAGAACATACAAGCATCTTAATTAATTTGTAAAAAAAATAAGCTCACTATAAAATGAAAGGTTCAAGCTAATTCATATTTATACAACTCCAATAATCAAATGCCATCCTTGTTAAGTGACAAATGTGATTAAAAAATCACACCTATACATATTAGAAATTATGTTTTTTTAATCTTCGTTCACTTCATGAGTGAGCCCAACCATATAAATAACATATGATACAGTCAATAAGAAATCTCTACAATCGTCCATTTTGTGTTAATTTTGTGTTGTCTGAATGATTTTTTATATATTTTTTATTTTTTCCATCTTGATAAGTTTGTGTTATATAAGTGAAGGAATTGACATTACAACACTAGTACTAGTTTTATACTAAGTATTTTTAGTCAAAAATGTTGGTAAAAGAAATTAAACACCGAAATAATTATAATACGTTTAGTGAACTACTTAAGTTCAAATTCAAAAATTACAAACCAATTACTTACTTCTGTGGCACTAATTACTTTTGCATCAATACTTAAAAAATATCAACACCTCGAGTTGCACAATCACCTACGTTGTCTCCAACCTGAATATATGAGAAAAATATGTCAAGTTAAATAATAAGAATGAAAATAGCAATTGTATTTAAAATGACATCATCAAAATTGGTGTACATAAATTATGATGTAGAGAAAAGAACCCCAATTAAAATACAAAAATGCTTTTGATGATAATGTGTGGCCTTAACACATAATGAAGCACGCAAAGCTTTAAATCTTTTGTTTCTCAACAATTGAATTTCTACAATGGTAAGAAAAGAATATCATGCCCATCTTAGTGATGTCAAAAACTGATGTAAATTCTAGAAATTGACTTTAGCACTCACTTTTGTTTAATATGTTGAATGCTACACAATCAACACATATTACAAGCACACGATTCATAAAGTGAGTAATAAACACAATCACAACTAAATATGAGGCAATTAAACTCAAGAAACAAACAAGAATTTAGCAAACCCAATTGGTGCATTTTTATTGCTTTGGAAGGGCATGGCAGGAATATACATTTTAAGATTTTTCAATTAAATGCATCAAATAAAACATCAACTATTTCAGTGCATGGCAGGAATATACATTTTAAGTTTTTTCAATTAAATGCATCAATAATCTAATACAATCTCATTTATTTTTTTGTTATTTTAGACACAAACTATTATAGGTATATCCTTAATTTTCAAGATTCACAAATGAAAAAATTAATGTTGCAATAGAAAATCTACAAATTTGAAGAAAAATGCGCGTTAAATAACTGAAGTCGAGATGGGTAAGTTTGGGTCCTTTCAAAAAAAATCATATTACTTGTTTCACAAGTGGATTGCAATGAGAAAATATGGTTTCATGTACAATGAGCTTTTTTCGTATCTCATGGACTATGCTTAGCCTAGTAGACATCAAAATTGTCTTCTTCTTCTATCAATAAGAAAGCAAATAGTACAATATTCATAAGAAAAAGGAGGAAGGTTAAGGAATTTGACCATTTGAAAAAAAACTTAATGCTCCTTTCATAGGTGGATTGCATTAAAAATAAAATAATAGGAGGAAAACAAAGCCACATATTACATGGACATGCTATACATGGAATATTCAACTGCAAATGCAACAATGAGAATTTGTTCCATATATTCAGCTACAAAGCATAGTTCCATATATAAGCATTTGAGAATGTGTTCCATATATTTAGCTACAAAGCATAGTTCCATATATATTTGTTTATTTTAAAATTGATTTGGAATAAGAAAATGTCATCTAAAAGTATGCAGTAAGAAAGCAATCACATGGTAAAAATAGTAAAAGAGTAGAAATAAAGTAGTACCAGTGTGAGAAAGGCATCATAATCTTCATTGACCATATATTAGAGGATACCAATAAATCCAATATTCATGGTGCCATTTTCATTTTCTGATTGGTGGACCATGTGCAACTCTAAATTATATCTGACCATCACACCCAAATTCATACTATAATAAGTACCACAATCCTCATATTCCATTATTAATAGAGAGACAATGCAAAGCATGTAGGTATTAAGTTAGTACCGTATACCATTTATGGTGTGTTCAGATGAGATATGACAATGATACTGCTTCAATCAATGTATACAAAGGGCGTGGAGAAATTAAGAGTCATTAGCATCCATGCATAGCTAGTAAATATTTGATATAAATATTCCAAATAGAATGATATAGACCTACAAATATACATGTCAAATCCATGAAGTAAAACCGTTGGTGTTGCCTCCATATTTTGTCTTAAAGGCATCACACAGCTACTCATGATTAGATGATCTGAAAGACCAGTCTACAGTCATTGGAAAAAAGTAAAAGTAATTCCCTAGGTGTCATAAAAAAATATGTAACTACGAAAAAAAATGGGCCCCCTTTAAGGTCTGACTAAAGTGAGAACAAGAAAAAATAATTTCTAACAAGACTCCCCATGACATTCTGGGGGTTGATTGACCTGTTTGCAGCTACCATCCTAATTAATAACAAAATCAGAAGAGAATTCAAATTTAGAATAAGGAAACAAAACTAGTTTTACCAAGGAACTAGTTTGCTCTTCTCTAAGTGATCCATAAAACACTCAAGATAGTCTCCAAGTAATCAACTATAGATATCACAATGTAAACTCTACTACTAACCTTCAAATCACTCTTTACTACCACTAAATGGATGCCAACTACACTCTCAGTCAAACATGATGCAAACATAAAGGAAATGTGAAAACAGAGATATAACTTACACAGAAACACACACATAATATGGCAATGAGGAATTTACCCTGAAGACAACCTAAAAGGGAAAAATTCTAACAAGAGAGAGTTATGTACTCCTCATTCCGCTAAATTAGTCACTATTATAAATGTTGCAAGTCCATTTGGGATAATTGAAGCCATGATAATCATTAAACTCATACATGCTTGTAATGTATCTATGCAACTCATAAACCTTGTCATTCTTCTACTTACATTCACAAAATGAACATAAAAAAGAAGATTAAATCTGGGATTAATGTAATGAATTATGTATAAAACACTATACAATGTGCTGAATGGATCAACCCCTGATAAAAAAACACAAAAACAATTGTTATACACAAGATCATAATTCAAACGTTTCTTTCAGTCAAAGTTGTGTATGAAAAAGAGAAAAATATCATGATAGTTGTAGATCAAATAAATTTGATAAGTGGGGTGGTGAAATTACTCCCAGATTGTCTATGTATTAAAACTTTCCCATGGTCTCCAAAGTGGTAGGATTGATTTGAATAGATCATTTGATTGTTTCAGTCAAGAAAAAAGCTCTCCCATCACCTAACCTGTGAAACCCACATGGTTGAATGAGTATTGAATGCAAATGGATTTATGGGTGCTCATTGCTTTTCCTTACCATCAAATTTGAATCAAATCAAGAATAGGGAATTGACCTTATGAATCTTGTGTTGGCATTGTCTTTTATTGAAGCACTAGAGAAGAGTCTTGCAAGGTCCCCAACATATTCAAAGATGTTTTCTGACCTTGGAACTTCATAAAATTTATGATAACATATTTTTTTGTTCTTTTTAGCAGCCTTGTAAGCCTCATATTCTAACTGTGCATGCCCTGATATTAATCTCCCCTTCTCAAAGTGAAGATGAACTAGAGTAAAATATCTGAAATGGAAAACCATACACCCATCAAAATATAGATATTCCCTTGAGATAAATAAAAAAGTAGCTCGAATCTCCATTGCGAGAACTTGAAATATAGGAAATTTAATAGGATGAATATGTACCCATCGAAAAGGTATCTGAAATTGTAGTCACCTACATGAAAGTTTCTTGGTCCATTTCCCAGGTAGGTTTCATTCTATAAATATAAAGAAAATAATATTCAGGAGATTAAGTCAACAATTGTTTTCAATTTACATTCTTTTGAATTCAATCTCAAATCATTTATTGTTTAACACAATTTAATAAACTGGAATAAAGTGATTAAGGAATAGAATAAAGAGAAACAAAGGCATAAACAAGGTCAAACATCCATGAATAAAAATATCTATTTAGAGGCAAAAGAAACACAAACAAATTTGCATTGCTTAAACACAAATAACAGCTATGATACCAAAAAGAAATCAGGATATAGTAAAATTCCCAAAATATGTGAATATGAGTAAAATACAATATTAGACTTAAAGAAATCAATCTAGCTATATTGTGTTCCTTGAGGACAGACACTGTGTTAGCCCCTACTATAGGTTTCTTGAGAAAGTGAGTTTTTATCTTGCCTCGATGACTAACCAATGAATTAGGACCACAATTATGTAATGATGGGGAAAAAATGCCAGACTGAGATGAAGAGGGAGAGGGTTTTACGCATTCATAATATATCTATAAAATAAAACCTATCTATCTACAATACCTAGATGAAACTTAGTTTCAAAGTAAAAATCACAAGAAGGCTAAATAACTTAGGAAACCCATAATTCAGATTAACAAACCCAAGAAGATGAAACAAGCCCCATGATTGGAAGAAAAGTTAGATTCTCAGTAGCTAGTGTTGAGGAGAATTTGAGAATCATAGTTAAGATAAAGAGAATCTTGTGACAAAAATTTACAAACCAAAAAAATCTTGTGACAAATATTTACAATCCAAAAAATGCTTTATAGTTATTTCTGAAGCTTTAAAATGATTATATAGGAGATATTTTTTTATAGTCAATCCAATTATGATGTTGTTGGGATTTAATTATGTAGTTTCTGAGTCAAATTTATTGACTCATGTTTCATGATTAGTGGTTCACAAGAACCCATCTCTTATAAGACTGAATGAGACACTTTTCACTCATTGCATATAGGTATGAAAGTAAACCAGTTTTAAATAACAAAATAGGAACTTGGATCATGGCGGTTCTGAAAAATCAGTGTTGGCCAAACATCTGTATGAAAGTAAACATTAAATAATGCATGGAAGAAGCTAAAGTCCAGGCCAGA
>MU227287.1:789273-833611 GCA_018584345.1 Thuja plicata
GCTTCCTGATTTGATTCATAGTCTATATTTTCAATTGGTTTTCTCATTTTGCATGGTTAAATTATATTGATTGAGGCCTTAGTCAATTGGTCTGTCATCTGAGAAGTATTACCCTTTTGAAATATCTCTGAATTTGTTTTACGTTGCATGTACATTCCATAACACCTTTGAAGTGATAAGTTTTCTTGTAAAACTGCCTCTGAGGTTGAACATAAGATTGGAATGATCTTGACTCTATTGCCCATGGTAGAATAAGGCACTGGTCTAATCATTATTTGGATTATAGTTATTCAGTTCATTGTTTATAGTTTTAAGATATCTTATCTATCTATTCATTTCAAATTACATACACATTTACTAAACATTCTTTCAATTACTTAAAGTATTTCAATTCATAGTTCATGATATATTTCTTTCAGTTTGATTTCTCTCAAGTGCCTTGCCATACTTGAGAGAGAAGGTTGAAGTGTTACTTATCTGCTATAAAAAAGCCTTGTAACTTGAAGGTTAAGTCAAGGTATAGGCCTACCAGCCTTGGTTTTGCAGAGCCAAAATTGCAGAAGTTCCAACCTTGCCTTGGTTGTGACTTGTTAGTTGGCCAAATCACATGGGTTTCTCATCATTGGATTGGAAAAATCCATAGGAAATCCAATTTGTTGATTTGAGCACCAACACACTGCAATCAGCCAGGCATTAACTCCTCGGTACCCCGATGGATTCCAAAGTTTTATCAACTTTCACATAGGCATTTTTATTCCATTTCGAAAGGCCGTCATGGAAAAATGTTAGGGCTTCTCAGCTTTCTTCTGCCACCATGCTATGATTCTGCATTCGTTGGTCTTCGCTATGAGTGGGAGTTGTAACTTGGGGTTGGATATAGAGCTTTGAACTTTTCGCCATGGTTATCTGATTGAGAACTCGGGCTGGACAATGGCTTCATGTTTATGATTTTAATCCATCTTTGTCTGCCACTGTTTAATTGAGCATGAAACTTGGATTCAAAATGAAAGTGGGTACTATGATGAAGAGACCAGGCTCTTTGCATGTGTTTGGCGCTGTATTGACTAGAGTGTTTATGCCATAACTATCTGGGAGTTAGCATTGGTGTATTCTATTTTTTCTTGCATGTTCTTGAGACGCCATGTCTGCAACTTCTTGTGCTCTCTACTATGAGTTGAAATGCCATCTTTTACATGACATAAATGTTGGTTTTTCTTTCCTCATTTTTTTGGGCGGGCTAGGAACTGGAGTTCTATTGATTTAAGATCTCGGGCTCTATGTTTTTTCTTCACCACCGCTACACTTAACTAGAATATCTCCTTGTGAACTGGTCTTGTTTTATATTGACCTGGGGCTCGGGCTTGACTAGAGTCGGGCTTCCACCACGAGATCTTGTTTAGACCCTCTGCATGCCATAAACAATGTGGGCTCTCCATTATGCTCTGAAACCACGGCCTCTACCTGCGACACCACAGATAAGTCACTCCTCACTCTTGTTCACTCTATCTTTTCCAGTGTGCATGCTATCTTTCAACCGGTTTCTATATTAGATAGTTTTTATTTTTGCAATACTGGTTATGACTTGGTCTTCTTAGTCTAGTTTTCAAGTTCATCTTCACTGACATTCAGTTTTGACATACAAAAATCATATTTTGTGCCAGATAACTCTCTCCTTTCTTGTTCTATTACAAGGGCCAGACTATGTCCATTGAAGCTTTTATCTAAAGTATAACCAACAGTGATGGTGTTCTGTATTATGTTGGTACTGCCATTTGTCTCAGTGTGTTGTACTGTAAAAGTTTAATTCCCATAGCTTGCCTATGGCTTCTGGCCATTTTTAGGTCTATGTCTAGGAGCCTTTGCCGTCTCCTTATGATTCTTTGTTGAATCCAATGCCTGATGTACTCCAATTGAAGTTAAAGATCCCCTCTTCTTGGGACTCTGTTTGCTTCCAGATGCATTTCCTTTTGTTACTCTTTTTGGGAAACTTGTGCTTGAAAATCCTTACTCATCATTCTCTTTACTACTTTCAAGTGGAGGAGAGGTAGACTAGTCTGAATCAACTCCACAATAAAGAGTTTTGCATAGATTCTAGAAATCACCAAGAAAGCAGTTGCAACCTATGAGAAATATAATATTTAGAGAGAAGTCATGTTAGTAGATTCCCTATAACATGGGTAACTGAAAACATGCCTGTTAGATACCCAAAAGCATTTTCTCTTTTATGTCATTAATAACGTCTGTTGTATAAGCCATAGAAATACTGACAATAATTCCTTGGGATATCATATTTGTAATAGTTTGAACCACATAGTATGCATGTACAAATGAATTTGTATTCTTTAATTGACAGAATCACAAAAGACACAATTGATGAAAAAAGTGTCAACAAAATTACAGGTTTTCGTCCATATTTATCTAACAACTTCTTATTTGATTGCAATTGATCCCCCTTCCTTGCAGCACTCTGTTGTTTGTACCTACATCTTTCAGCTTTTGGAGCATCATTTGATTTATGTTTTTAACTAATAATGGCTTCCAGTGGCATCACTATACTCTACATTTTGTCTCCAATATCATCAAAAATTGTAACAACATGTACTTACCTTGAAGGAACTGTATCATTTTTTTGATTGCAAGCAATCATTTATCTCCTTTTCAAACTGCATTTGATACTCTATTTTTCATAAAATATCAACATTCTTTTAATGACTTGTACTGTTGGATACTTGCACATGTTAATGAGGTTCGAGCACGGGCTCGTGAAACTCACTACATCTTTTAAATACAACAAAGGTTTTCATAAAGATATGTCCTTTTGATGTCATTATTCTGTTAATGCAGATGCATACCTTTCCATTACATTGATATCATCAGTAAATATGCAGTTCAGGGAGTTTGACTGATGTATGGTGCTCCATGACGATTGCAGGAAATAGGAACAACAGAAGACCTAGGATGGAGGACAGACAGAGACAAGACCAATATAACCAAGACATGAAGACTTCAGATGATGCAGATGACCAACTCCAGAGACTAGAAGAGCTCTTAAAGGAAATACATAGACCCCTAGAATTCATCATGCCTTAATCTTACTTTCTTTTCTGCATATGTCCTCTAACTTTCTGTATGCAAGATGTAACCTTGAAGGAACACTTGTCTAATACATTCAGTTTTGAATGCACAATGTAATGATCATTTATGAATTTGAAATTGTGAAACTGATCAATACTTATAGTACAAATGAAACATGATAATATGAATGTAATGGAAATGTATGTATCTTTACTGGCTGAACAATAATGTTAGAAAGATGTTTCTTTATGCAAATTTTCTTGATAACTTGCATGTGAAAAATTTGGGTAACAATTCTGGCGACCTCTTATGGATGTTTGCCTGCTTGACATTGGGACCAGTAGCCTAAAATAGTCCATTGGGCATTGAGTCTGTTAATCACCTATGGAAACCCTCAACCTAATCTGTGAATACAAGAAAACCATTTCCCAATGATTGAGGGTATGTTTATGATTTGTGGTAGTGAAGCAAAACTTCATTACCACAAATTGTAGATGTACCTTGATCATTGAGGAATGATTTCCTTATCTTTGTAGATTAGGACAACAACCTTGGAAGACCTTGCAAACTTGAAGACTTATTGAAAATTGGGAAAACTAAAACTAAAACTGACCTACTTGTGCTTGACAACACTTAGGGAAACTAGAAAACTGGAAAACTAACCTAACCTATCCTAAACAGCCACAAACCCTAGTTAAACAAAACCATTCACTGATTGTGAAAAATAACTTCCCATCCTTTTAAGCTCACAATAATCCACATGCTTCTGGATAGCTATCATGAGATGAACATAGGAGATATACATGATCATTTGCTTGTCAAGGATTCAATTGATATAAAATTTACTTACTTGAACAAGATAATTGTAAACACAATTATTTTGTAGAGAATCAACAAACAACAACATGACTTTACTTACTTGATCATACGGGACAACAAGCTGATTGAATTCTATCTCAGCTTTATCTTTTGAAAGAATATTATGCAAAGGTGCTAGTACAACTTATACTTCTTTGCTAGCCTCAATCTTGTTCAAATGCTTGATAGGAAAGCCTTGTCTAATAATGAACTTGGAGCTTTCTTTGATAGATACAGGTTCCTGAGAAATTTATTCAGTTTGATAGATCTGCTCATCATGCTAGTTGGCAATAATCTCCTGCAGCTTGTAGGTGCTTTCTGGAAATGCGGGCTTGACATCAAGATGCGAGCAGATTTGCTCCATCTCGTCCCAAAAAAGATCATCTTCTTCATCTTCCTTATTCATTTGTAGAAGAAGTATTTTATGATCAACACAATTATTCTGATTTATTGAAATCTTCTTTGTCTTTTGTTGTTCATAAAGATCCTGCTTTAGATCAGCAACCTTCTACTCAATGCTCTCTTTTTCTTGTTCCAGCTGAAAATACTTCTCAATTTGAAGTTGATAGCCTCTATTGTATGTTTCAACTGTAGAAGCCAGGAATCCCATCTTTTGCTTAAGATCCTGTATCTCCTTTCCATGAAAATCCTCATTAACTTTTAGTTTCTTTTCTTTCTCTAAATGAAATTCATTGCCTCTATCAAACATGGCTTTTATTAGATTTCTTTGGTCTTGAACCACTTTTTCACAAATATTCTTCTGAACTTCCAACTCTTCATAGGCATCCTTCTAAGCTTGCAACTCTCCTTCATGAACCTTCTTTTTTTCTTCTAACCCTCTTGCAAGCTTGGCTTCATTTCTCTTGTATTGCTCCACCAAATACCTCTTGTAACCTTGATCTTGCTAAGCCAATGCTTGTTGTTGTTGGATTTGGGCTTGATAAGCATGCTCTTCTAGCTGCTTTTCCAACTCTTGTTGGAATTCAAATTCTTGCTATCTTTTAATATCCTCAATCTGCATACGCATATTCTTCAACATACTTGCAATATCTCTATTTTGTGAATCATTATCATTTGCAGAATGATGAAAATCATATTGGGATTGCTGACCTTGATAGGGCTGAAAATGATTCTCTTGAACTGAATTCTCTTGAAATGATGAAAAAATTGGAAACTGACCATCAAGGTAATCATACCCTCCTTGAAAACTTGACATCTTTATTCATCTGAATGGATGGAAATCAGAAGATAAAATAACATTGAAACATACCAGCTTTTCTCCTTTTGAAACTGTAGACTTTCCTTCACGGATCCACCAGATATGCAAAATGTGACCTCTTTAAGGTCTAAATCTTGCTGATAGCACACCAAAACTAGCAAGTGATGTAATGCAATTTAACCCATTCGCTGAAGAACGTGTCGCACCAGGTGTGCCAAAAACTGTTCAAGCTTAGAATTTTCACCCCAACTCAGGCATTAGGGATGCATGAAAATTCCATCCTGACAATGGAAACCTTCTCTAGCTATGGGTGGACTATGATTGAGAAGGAGTCTCTGGATTCTAGGCCGGTTCCTATTTGGTTTGGGATATCACCTCCTAATTGAAAGCTGAATTGGGAAAAGGGAGAAAGATTTAAAACTGAATGGGAAATGGGGTGATACACCAAAACTTACTCTAGATCTCTCAGGATTTTTCAAACCAGCATCCCCAACTACAAAATCACTAAGCTACATTTATCATTCTCTACTCAACATAAAGGTTGACTAGAATTCACTATTAGGGTTAATACCATAAATAGTAAAAACCGACAACAAACTTACATATTCTGCAAAAAGGCCTAATTTTTGATAACATAGGAAAGGAATCAGAAAACCATTCACTTTACTAGATCACATAAAATATGCAACACTTAATGCACAAAAGAAGAATAGGATTGGATCCAATACTCAGAAAATGATGTAATCAGAAAGCCTGCTCTTATTTCCTTCAAAAACCTGAAAATGTGGTTACAAAAATGGTTTCCAAAACATCTAGGAATAAAAAGTTCACTATGTGCCCTCTCTCCAAAATCTGCAACCAAAATGGATACAAAAAGCATGAAAAAGGTCTATAGGAACCAATAGTTCACTAAAAGAACCTTCTCTCCAGATTTTGAACCCCTAACTATGAAGTAAAAGGTCCACTAAATAGCCCACATGGCTCATCTCAAAAATGAGATCTCCCTCCAAAAGCCCCCCAAAGACAGATAGATCATCCTAAATCAAAGGCCCAAAATGATGCCTAAAATCTAGTTTAACAACTACCCCTCCAAAAGGTATATCCCTAAATTTGAGGCATAATTAGTGCCTAAAACATGGCTCATTTCGAAAATGAATTTACCTAAAGTTGGTTATTAAAGATTTATATCTTTTACATATTTACCAACTTTATTACATAACATAAAGAAACCCCATCAAAATGCATAACTCTAAATGCTTAAACCCTACCCACATTTACATAAAAACTCCAACTCCTATGACTTAAAACCCGACACCAAATTTCACACTACCCTAACACATCAAAAATTGACACCAAAGCATAATTCCCTAACTCTTATCAAACTCGATGCCATAGTCAAGCTTCAATAACTCCATCACAATGCAAAATATCTCTAGTAATTGATTTGTCATGCACTGCAATCAGCTAGGCATTAACTCCTCGGTACCCCGATGGATTCCAAAGTTTTATCAACTTTCACATAGGCATTTTTATTCCATTTTGAAAGGCTGTCATGGAAAAATGTTAGGGCTTCTCAGCTTTCTTCTGCCGCCATGCTGTGATTTTGCATTTGTTGGTCTTTGCTATGAGTGGGAGTTGTAACTTGGGGTTGGATACAGAGCTTTTAACTTTCCGCCATGGTTATCTGATTGAGAACTCGGGCTGGACAATGGCTTCATGTTTATGATTTTAATCCATCTTTGTCTGCCACTGTTTAATTGAGCATGAAACTCGGTTTCAAACTAAAAGTGGGTACTATGATGAAGAGACCAGGCTCTTTACATGTGTTTGGCGCTGTATTGACTAGAGTGTTTATGCCATAACTATGTGGGAGTTAGCATTGGTGTATTCTATTTTTTTCTTGTATGTTCTTGAGCCGCCATGTCTACAACTTCTTGTGCTCTCTACTATGAGTTGAAATGCCATCTTTTACATGCCATAAATGTTGGCGTTGCTTTCTTCATTTTTTTGGGTGGGCTAGGAACTGGAGTTCTATTGATTTAAGAGCTTGGGCTCTATGCTTTTTCTTCACCGCCGCTGCACTTAACTAGAATCTCTCCTTGTGAAATGGTCTTGTTTTATATTGACCTAGGGCTCGAGCCTGACTAGAGTCAGGCTTCCACCACAGGATCTTCTTTAGACCCTCTACATGCCATACAAAATGCGGGCTCTCCATTATGCTCTGAAACCATGACCTCTATGCGTGACACCACAGATAAGTTTCTCTTCACTCTTGTTCACTCTGTCTTTTCCAGTGTGCATGCTATCTTTCAAACAATTGCTATAGTAGATAGTTTTATTTTTTCAATACTAGTTACGGCTTGGTCTTCTTAGTCTAGTTTTCAAGTTCATCTTCACTGACATTCAGTTTTGACATACAAAATTCATCTTTTGATCCAAATAACTCTCTCCTTTCTTGTTCTGTTACAAGGGCCAGACTATGTCCATTGAAGGTGTTATCTAAAGTATAACCAACAGTAATGGTGTTATGTATTATCTTGGTGCTGCCATTTGTCTCAGTGTGTTGTATTGTAAAAGTTTAATTCCCATAGCTTGCCAGTGGCTTCTGGCCATTTTTAGGTTTGTGTCTAGGAGCCTTTGTCATCTCCTTATGATTCTTTGTTGAATCCAATGCCTAATGTACTCCAATTGAAGTTAAAGATCCCCTCTTCTTGGGACTCTATTTGCTTCCAGATGCATTTCCTTTTGTTACTCTTTTTGGGAAACTTGTGCTTGAAAATCCTTACTCATCATGCTTATACTTGTATATAATCATTCTCTTTACTACTTTCAATTGGAGGAGAGGTAGACCAGTCTGAACCAACTCCATAATAAAGAGTTTTGCATATATTCCAGAAATCACCAAGAAAGCAGTTGCAACCTATGAGAAATATAATCTTCAAAGAGAAGCCATGCTAGTAGATTCCCTATAACATGGGCAACTAAAAACATGCTTGTTAGATACCCAAAAGAAGTTTCTCTTTTCTGTCATCAACAATGTCTATTGTATAAGCCATAGAAATACTGACAATAATGCCTTGGGATATCATATTTGTAATAGTTCAAACCACATAGTATGCATGTACAAATGATTTTGTATTCTTTAATTGACAGAATCACAAAAGGCACAATTGATGAAAAAAGTGTCAACAAAATTACAGGTTTTCGTCCATATTTATCTGACAACTTCTTATTTGATTGCAATTGATCCCCCTTCCTTGCAGCACTCTAATCTTTGTACCTAGATCTTTCATCTTTTGGAGCATCATTTGATTTATGTTTTTAACTAATAATGGCTTCCAGTGGCATCACTGTACTCTACATTTTATCTCCAATATCATCAAAATTTGTAACAACATGTACTTACCTTGAAGGAACTATTATGAACTATATCATTTATTTGATTGCAAGCAATCATTCATCTCCTTTTCAAACTGCATTTGATACTCTATTTTTCATAAAATATCAGCATTCTTTTAATATCTTGTACTGTTGGATACTTGCACATGTTAATGAGGTTTGAGCATGGGCTCGTGACACTCACTACATCTTTTAAATACAACAAAATTTTTCATAAAGATATGTCCTTTTGATGTCATTATTCTATTAATGCAGATGTATACCTTTCTATTACATTGATATCATCAGTAAATATGCAGTTCAAGGAGTTTGACTGATGTATGGTGCTCTTTAGTGAACTATGTATTTCTTAGATCCAATTGGATCTAACATCTTTTCTTCCATGATGATTGCAGGAAATAGGAACAACAGAAGACCTAGGATGGAGGACAGACAGCGACAAGACCAAGACAACCAAGACATGAAGACTTTAGATGATGCAGATGACCAACTCCAGAGACTAGAAGACCTCTTAAAGGCAATACATAGACCCCAAGACTTCATCATGCCTTACTCTTACTTTCTTTTCTACATATGTCCTATACATTTTTGTATGCAAGATGTAACCTTGAAGGAACACTTGTCTAATACATTCAATTTTGAATGCACAATGTAATGATCATTTATGAATTTGAAATTGTGAAACTGATCAATACTTAGAGTACAAATGAAACATGATAATATGAATGTAATGGAAATGTATGTATCTTTATTGGCTGAACAATAATGTTAAAAAGATGTTTCTTTATGCAAATTTTCTTGATATCCTGCATGTGAAAAATTTGGGTAACAATAACATAACAAAGATTTTCTTTACCTGACAATGCCACATCATCTCAAATATGGTGAACACTTAGATCATCCTCCACTCCTGCACCATGACGTTCTGCATGCTCTAAAATATACACAACAAAGGTTACACCAATTTCAATTAAAATGTTAACTTGTATTAAAAATTACACAATTCATGTTCAATAGAAAATGAATACCTCCATCACTGTGATGCACATCAGGGTCTTGATCACGTGGAGGTTCTGTGTTAGGATTAGAAGGCTACATTGTAATGTCATGCACTAAAGGGGTTAAATAAACATCAAATAGATTATCACTTAAGTATTCAATTTGAAATAATTTTCATTTGGCCTACTTACCTGTGTGTGAACCAATGCAGCAGACTGTTGGATTTGGCGTAGGCGTTCAACAACGGAATTATAGCCTTCCTTTAAGCCAATCTTTCTTTCTTCTTCCGTGGGTGCTATTCTATCTTGTTCTATGGGCGCTAAATTAAAATTCAAGCCCTACATTTTTGGGTTAATATCGTCAATTCTGCAGGTATTGTTTTTATTAAACAAAATTATTTGTAATTTATAAAAAAATTGATTCAAAATTTTATTTACTGCTACTTACAATTCTTGCTTGAATTTTCAGATAACCACCAGAGCCAAGTTTGTGTTGGCCAATATTTTCTATTCTGGCCTTTGTAGCATTTGATGTGTCCTTCAGTCTATGAGAAGTTTAAAATATGTTAGATTATATAAATATAAAGATCACTAATTAGTGCATAATTACGTTCTACTTAATAATATCGCATACCTTCTGTAAGATAAGAAATTTGGTGTGCTATGTTTATTGAATGTGTGTTTAATTATCTTACATTTGAAATTGATTTTTATTTGAAATAGGTGTGAGGAGGGTAGGATTGTCCTCTTAATCCCAAATTTCTTAAAGGGAAGATCCAAATTGATTAACCCTAAAGAAAGGATCAATGCATAAATGAATCAACCAATCAAGGATGGAGATAAAGAGGAAAACCCTAATTCCCATTTTGTAGAAAGATTAATATTTTTAATTTAATTGAATAGGAGAAATGTACTAACCTTGGAATATTGCAGATATGAAGAATGCTATTTTCTGAACCCTATGTTGAGTTTCTAGAAAATATGAGACCGGATCTGGAATAGAAACGTAGAGATGAACAAAACTCATAAATCTTTTTATGTTCTGACACAGTTCCAATTTGTACCCTCAAGTCAATGTCACCATTGGCCAAAATTTCCGATTGTGCCCTAGGGAAGAATCAACCTAAAAAGTCTCAGACTAAAATTATGTTTTTGGATCCCAAAAGTTTGTCAAAAAGGGTATGCAAATCTCTATCCCGATCCGTTGTTCCAAACATGTACCTGCAAGAAAAATAGTTTGTTTGTTGGGGGAGGGGTTTGCCTTAGTCAAACCCAATTTTAGGAATTAACCTTGAAATTAATAATAGTAGAATTAAATCTAATAATGAAGCTATGATATTCAAATAGATATGCAAGTGTATTTTGAATGTAAACAAGTATGTATATATTAAAGCTTGGACTCAATTAGAAACCATAAACCTCCATGATTGTATGCTTGGAATCCACCTTGAAGGGAGAATGAATGAGTCTTGAGGATGCACAAAGGATCTTGAAGGAAGATCACTCCACCATGATGGATAGATCTAGGGTTTGAGTGATGAATCTTAAATGCTTGAACCAAATCCCTTCAAAGGCTTAAAAGATTGAATCCTTGATCTTCAATGGATAACTTGAATGATTGAGAGGAAGAATTGAACACTTTGAAAGCTTGGAAATATGTAGAAAAATGGATGCTTGAACTTTTTTGCTTTATTTTGATGATTATTGCTTCACATGACTTAGAGAGACTTAGTGCTTCCTGGTTCCCAAGAAAAGGAGAGGAGAAAGATTCCATTTATATGAAACTAGGGCACAATCTTCTAAAGAGGACAACATAGGAGAATTAAATTCCAATTAGACCCATGCCCTATAAGAGGACCTATATTAAATATAATTTAAGAATCATCACTTTGGAACCCAAAACAGCCGACCCAAAAGTGGGAAATGAATTTTTGATGACCTCCGACAGCCGACAGACTTCCAAATTTGAAAGGGGGACCTAGATCAAGGTCGAGCTCATCCTTGACCTAGGTCAAGGTTGAGGTCGACCTTGACCTAGGGAGTCAGGACCCCTAGAAAACATGCCAGTTGGGATGGAAGGTGTCTGGAGAGGCCCAATCAGGGTCCTAAACAGACACAAAAGTGAGAGAAGATGCATAAATGAGGGGATAATGTGATGGTGGTAAAAAAAACCCCCTAAGGAGGGATAAATGTTCTTAACATGGAAGTTCTTCCATTTTAAGATGATACATTAAGCCCCAATTTAGCGGGAGTATGGAAATCAAACATACTCATGGTAAAGTTAGAAGAAAGACTCTGGTGGATCACAACGAGGTAGAACATCACTAAGTCAAGGACATGAGCCCCCAGAACAAGGATTATAACTCAAAATAAATGCATAAAGGTATGGAAGTAAAGAGAAATTAATCATAGAAAACATACATGATTACATAAGTAAGACAAGAGCAACACTACAGATAACATAGCTTCATGATCTAATCCTACTAGCATGAAAGAGAAAGAGAGAAAAAGAGATAGTGATTACCTCACCTAGTAAGATGACCACCTTACCATGAATCACCAAGGAGGGAGAGCCCAATAGGTTCACCCATAAAATCTGCATTGTAATTATAATGCATCTTCTGACGGCTTTTAAAATATCCATAGATCCACATTATTGTATCACTATGGAAAATGTATAAATTGCATGTCTTTTCAGGATTTAGCAACTTATGTGCGTTATCTTCCAAGGATTTAGCATATTGTAAAATTTAGAATGTGTATCTCTTCAGGATTTAGTAACTTATGTGTGTTACCTTCTGAGGATTTAGCAAAAATAATAAAAATGCATGTCTCTTTAGAATTTAGCAACTTATGTGTGTTACCTTCTGAGGATTTAGCATGTTTGTAAAATGTAAACTAATATAAAATATAGTATAAGGGAGCCCCTATATATGCCCCCCTCCTTATCATGACTACCCACTAGGAAGGATAAGGAAGAGAAAGAGGATACCTACTTCACAAAGTAAGGAGATATACAACTTAACAACAATATACACTATATCCTTAGAAAAGAGTATTGACCCTTGCCTCTAAGAACATAGATAATCATGAAATAGATATGCCACGTATGGAAAAAAGGATTCTCAAAGAGGAAGAGATCTTATCATCAAGCCCCCCACCGTAGAGGAGTGCTTAAGATAGAATGTCATCTTCCAAAGAAAAGAGGGACCAAAGATTCAATCATCTAGCCCCCTTGCAATGAAGAGGAAGAGGAATCTTGGAATGAAGGAGTCAAACTCTAACCCAAAGCAAAGGCAAGAGTTTATCAAGAGCATATTTTTGAAAATAAAGAAGAGGTGATGACCTAGGACAATCACCTCCCATAGAAGAGGGTATCCATGGCCAAAAACATAAATATTTATAAGGAAATAATGTTGTATGATAAACAAATGCCACTTAGCTAAGGAAAGCATATCCTTAGATAAAGGAAGAAGGAAAATACCTTGCCCCCCCAGGGGCGAAAGCAAGGGATATACCAAATTATATAAAGAGATATTGTAGATAAGATATATCTTTACAAAACAAAATGTCCTAGAAAAGATATCATGAATGATTTATAGGGATAGAATATAGAAAGAATAATGAATTAGACTCGAAACAAAATACATGCTAAGAGCAAAAATGGATCCTAGATGACTGGAATAAAATACCTCTTGCCCCTCAGTTAAGAACAAGAGGAGAAATATGATCTAACTTGGGGAATGCCCTATATAAAAATTATGAAGAAATTGTAATACTTCACGGGAATGAGATATACTTCCCAAGACAGATCTTTCTCGAACATATAACTTGAAATGCACACAATCAACAAGTAAATGTTTACTACTATAATGAAAAGGACATCTGTATTTACAGAGCATTTTTCAGAATAGGTTTAAAGATTTATTTCTTAGAATTCATTAATTGGATATACACTTTCTTAGCCACATCTTGAGGAGTATCAGGGTGATCTAAAGAAGGTGTTGGAAGAAGAACATTAAGAGGAGGACGATGGTTAAGATCCACTACCTTAATTGGAGGAGGTGGAAAACCTATACCATGCATATCTTATTTAGGAGATGAATGAATCAGGGTTTTAATGCCTTGTTCATTGATACCAAGCCCTAAACCTTTATAGCCTTGTTTATCCACCATAGTATATCTGGTAGTGTCCTATCTTGCAAAGATTTGATAGGAGGGGATTGATTATGGTGTTCATGATAAAATGTTGTGTATGGTGGAATGATATCATTAAAAGAGGTTTCCTTGTTTTTCCCTTTAACATCATCATGGATTGGATATGGAGGTGAAGGTAAATGAAAGAATTCTCGAACATCATTATCATGAATCCTAGATTGAGCCCCATCATAAATGTGGGAAGAACTAGGGATTGAAGATGGAGAAATAGAAATACGAATATTTGGAATTGGATTAGGATTGATAAGACTAGGATTAGGAAGATTAGGATCTAGATTAGGCATGATAGGATTAGGAATATTAGTAGGTGGGGTATCATATACCCAATTCTTCACATAATCCAAAAGAGTAATAAGTCCACTACACAAAACCTTGATGAAAGTTTTGAAAGTAGGATGACTAGTATTAGTTAATCTCAAAATAGCATAAGCAAGTGAAACATGGAGATTAACAAACATAATGAAATGGATGATACTTTCATAAACATCATAATTACTATAGAGAGATGCTAAAAGAAGCATAATGAGAAAAATAGCCATGCCCCAAAGCATCTTAAAGATCTTCATAGTGAATTAAATGCAAGAAGTATTTTTATATTTTTATGATTATGTAGATTTTTTTTGTATTTTGAAATGCAAGAGCATAAAAGAAAATTATTTTAATATGCAAGATCTAGTCTCTAAGAAAAAGAGGCAAAGCATCTAACACCAAAAAGAAAGAGTTGTCTATCAGGGTTCACCAAAATGTAAGATAAGAAATTCGGCGTGATATGTTTATTGAATGTGTGTTTAATTATCTTACATTTGAAATTGAGGGTTATTTGAAATAGGTGTGTGGAGGGTAGGATTGTCCTCTTAATCCCAAATTTATTAAAGGGAAGATCCAAATTGATGAACCCTAAAGAAAAAATCAATGCATAAATGAATCAACTTATCAAGGATGGAGATAAAGAGGAATACCCTAATTCCCATTTTGTAGAAAGATTAATAATTTTAATTGAATTGAATAGGAGAAATATACTAACCTTGGAATATTTCCGATCTGAAGAATGTTGTTTTTTGAATCTTGTGTTGAGTTTCTAGAAAATCTAAGACCAAATCTAGAATAGAAACGCAGAGATGAACAAAAATCAGAAATATTTTTCTGTTTTGACACAGTTCCAATTTGTACCGTCAAGTCAATATCACCATTGGCCAAAATTTTTGATTACGTGCTAGGGAAGAACTGACTTAAAAGTCTCAGACTGAAATTATATTTTTGGATCCCAGAAGTTTTTTGAAAAGGGTATCCAAATCTTTGTCCTGATCCGATGTTCCAAACCTGTACCTACAAAAAAAATGGTTTGTTTGTTGGGGGAGGGGTTTGCCTTAGTCAAACCCCGATTTAGGAATTAACCTTGAAATCAATAATTGAAATAAAGAATGCTAGAAAGTAGTAGAATTAAATCTAATAATGAATCTATGATATTCAAATATATATGCAAGTGTATTTTGAATGTAAACAAGTATGTAAATATGAAAGCTTGGACTCAATTAGAAACCATAAACCTCCATGATTGTATGCTTGGAATCCACCTTGAAGGGAGAATGAATGAGTATTGAGGATGCACAAAGGATCTTGAAGGAAGATCACTCCACCATGATGGATAGATCTAGGGTTTGAATGATGAATCTTAAATGCTTGAACCAAATCCCTTCAAAGGCTTAAAAGCTTGAATTCTTGATCTTCAATGGAGAACTTGAATGCTTGAGAGGAAGACTTGAACACTTTGAAAGCTTGGAAATATGTGGAAAAATGGATGCTTGAACTTTTTTTCTTGATAAATTCTTGCTTGATTTTGATGATTATTGCTTCACATGACTTAGAGAGATTTAGTGCTTCCTGGTTCCTCCTTCAAGAAAATGAGAGAGAAAGCTTCCTTTTATATGAAACTAGGGCACAATATTCTAGAGAGGATGACATAGGAGAATTAAATTCCAATTAGACCCATGCCCCTAGAAGAGGACCTATATTAAATATAATTTAAGAATTGTTGATTCAGAACCCAAAACAACCGACTCAAAACTGGTAAATGAATTTTTGATGACCTCTGGCAGCTAACAGACTTCTAGATTTGAAAGGAGGACCCATGTCAAGGTTTAGGTCATCCTTGACCTAGGTCAAGGTTGAGGTCAACCTTGACCCAGGGAGTTAGGACCCTTGGAAAACATGCCAGTTGGGATGGAAGGTGTCCAAAGAGGCCCAATCAGGGTCCTAAATAGACACAGAAGTGAGAGAGGATACAAAAATGAGGGGACAATGTGATGGTGGTCAAAAACACCCCCTAAAGAGGGCTAAATGTTCTTAACATGGAAGTGCTTCCATTTTAAGATGATACACCTTCTATTGTAGTTTACTGGTGTAATTCCTTTTTTGCTTTGCGCTTTCTCCTTTGCATCCAAAATGAATTCCTTCCACTGCTTCTCTGGAATCAGGGGAGGATGCTCATAATTTGGGTTGTTCACTATATTCCTTCAATATATGTCCCTCATAGTCTTTAGATTTTTATAAGCTCTCTGAAGAACTTTGCTGCTGTCAAAAATGTTACTTCCAAAGAGATCCTCTAAAGATTTAATGAGCTGATCTTTTAATTTTTTATCTTGTAAATTTGACCTTTTAAGAAAAAACCAAGTTGTTAGCTAGAAAAATTAACTAAAGTTGTGTACCTTGAATATGGTACAATAAATAGATGGAAGGAAAAATATTCTAGCAATGATATGAAATCAAAGTAGTGGGATAGGGTTAGTTAACATATGATATTCCACCTTGTACGTATGGTGGGCCTGAATAGCGAAAAATGTGATTTCATTAAGCTTTTCACAAAAAAACACCATTCCCTGTAAACACATCATGGGATCATCAAGAAAAATGAGTAATGAATTAGTAAATTAAAATTAAAATATAAATAATAATAATTTTAAAGTACTTGGAAGCTTAGGTAATTTTAAGGGAATCATATCTTCATTGGTCAACAATGATGATGTCTTCAATTTTCCCATACTAGCAACACAGGTAGATCCAAGAAATGACGTTGAATTATCACCAGTACTGGTCTCTGTATCCTGAGGAAGTGTATCTTGTACTGAACAAAATTATTCCACTATGATATGCATCCAAGATTAAAGTAAAAATCAAACCATAACTAACACATAATCGAATATAGAAAAACAAGGACCTACCAGGTATAGACCATGCAAACATGGATGTTTGCATGCTCCTTGTTTCCAACATTGCAGTTGGAAATGATGTCCTCATAGGAGGAGGTGTTTGGAGTAAATCTTGACCTAAATGTACAGTTTGAAGTGTGGATTCAAGATATATATGTGAGTTTGAATAAAACAACTAGTAAATCCAATGAAAAATGTAGATTTCTAATCAGTAAGACCAATGAAGTTTGTCACCTATTAACTTAAGGATTATTTTACCTCAAGGAGCTGTACTAGTACCGGCCTCACTGCGATGTCCATGAACAGTTGCTTGAGCACACAAAAAAATCTGTAAGAACGCATACATATTTTAGTTCATGACATAAAAGAGTATAAACTATAAAACTTTATTGAACTTTTGTTATAACTAAATATTCATTACTGCTTACTTCCAAACTACGTGCTTGCCATATAAATTCCTCTTTCCTTGCCACCGTCTCCTCACCTGGATTTGGATCGAGCAAAATGCCAAGAATTTCTAAACTGATTCTTCATAATTTCTTCTTGACCGTATTCACGAGGTTAGGGATATCTGGGATGATGTCATCCATATTTGACACTATTGTCATTGCTATAGGTACTTTTCCCTTTCCTTGAACATCAATTTGTGATAGGAATATCAGTAAAACTATGAGAATAACTCCAAAACCCTAAATAAAAGAACATAATAATATACCATTTTTCTTCTATATTATTTATATAATTACAATAAGGTTTACCTTTGCTAAAGAATGGGTGGGAGTAAAATTCTCGCCTCCATCATCACATGGTGGATCCATGTCATCCTGTGAAAGATTAAATATGAAAATTTAGTGAAATGAAAGCAATAGACTTAACAAAAAAAACTTATTAATAAAATGGTACATTGGAGTCATAAATTGGAGGTTATTTTAAATGGTATATAGTACTTACCACCCCCATGATAGTGTTTTTTTTGTATCTATGCAATTCAACTGGTAATCTATTAGCAGTTCTTTCCCTGCACTTATTGATTTTATCGCACATACAAAAATGTGATTCCCCTCACGTGCCTCAAATATGAAATTGGGAATCTTATTAGTTGACCCAGGTTGCGTTCTATTTATAAAACCTGCAATTTTCCTTGTTTCTTTTGGCCTTCTGTCAATGTACATAGAAAATCCTTTACTTTGATCCTTTTATTTCCAATGTATAAAATTCGCTGACAATGCATACCTACGCATACTTTTTTTATATCGAACAATCCACATCCAATTATTGTAATTGTAACAAGGTCTGACAAACTCCATCAATTCAACAACTTTGTTGTAACATACCTTTATGTCATCCATGGAAAATAGGCCCAAACCATGTAATGATGATGGAGCTATATGATATATCCTCTCATTAACACAAAAATTGTTGGAATTATATGATGTGCCCAATGACTGAGAGAGGGGGGGGGGGGGGGGAATNGGGGGGGGGGGGTGAATCAGGAATCAATAAAACTTAATCCTTTTAGTCCACAATTAGATTAGCTTATTTGTTTGCATGTATATAACTTGAAAGTAAAGAATGAGATGCAACACATAACACAATATTTGGTTACCCAGAAACCTTCCAAAAAAAAGTAAAACTGGGGTGGGGATGATACCCACAAGATTTAGTACTGCAGTATAAATTTAGCCTGTTAAAGCTTACAATGACCACTTCTAATGGTTTTCCCTGTTAGGAGCATAGAAAGGACTGTTAGGTCTACCTTGTTAAAGGATTTTGTACAGTATAATGAGTAATACAACTCTGTTAAGAGACTTAGAGAAAGGACTATTAGGTCCACCTTGTTAAAGGATTTTGCTGATCCACCTATGAGAATGAACCAGTTGATGATCTGCTCTGTGCAACTGTGATTGCTGAATAAGATCCTTTGAAATATAGCTGATCACCTAAATGTGATAGATAAGTCTCTATTATCCTGAACACTTCTTCACTTGACTCAAATTTCCATTCACATAATCATATCATCTTCTTATTATACATTCATACTATACGTATTCTTCCTTACAATTGGATAAACAAACTATCTTACATATATATCTTTATCCAACAAATAAATTTTTAAGTCGGCTTGCAATAAAAAAATATATATCTAACAATATATGCAAAGTCAGCTTCAAACTTTCACTCGGGTCCAAAAGACTACTCGGGTGATAAACTGTCACTCGGGCGATACTGAACACTCGGGTGACACTATCTACTCGGGTAACACTGTTTACTTGGGTAACACTGAATGACTAAGTGTTTTGACACTAATTGACAATAGGTCTTGCCATAAGGTCTATAATGTCCCCCTTTGGCATTAGTGACAAAAACACTTATCATTAAACTCTATATCTGATATGTTAAAACTCCCCCTTACAGATTGCTCAGGTTTTGACACTTGCTTTGCTGCTCGGGTCTAACTAACTCTATTTTTGTATTTTTCAAAATTGTTATTGTAACATATATCTTCTACACTATGAACTGTACATGTGATATTTACAATGATATCTCCCTCTTATACAATGATATGTCCCCCTTGTTTTTGACAAGAATGCCAAAAAGGAATGTCATCTACAGGGTTATCCCGAAGTAGGATAGAAAATCACTGTGTACCTTCAAAATTTGAGATAGAGTGTTGTCCCAAATATCTTGTAGCACCTTCAAGATGTGCAAATCAACTTGCAGTTTTGCAGATAGCTCTATCATCAACTCAAAAACTGAGAAGTTTTTTTCATGGATGAGAGTTTTAGCATGTGCTATATGTTTATTCATTCCATCCATATGTCGTAGAAGTTGGCCTTGAATGGTTGTAAGAGATTCTCTAATTCTTGCTTCTTCTCTCAACACTTTAGCCTGTAAATCAGTAAGATATTTTACTTTCTTGAAGTGAGTAGAACTAGTGCTCTGGTCAAGTGCTAATTACCTTGCACTTTCCTTCATGTCAGCATCTATCTTTATTATCTTGCTCTTTATTTCCATGGTAAAGTTGGAGGAGTCACTCAACTTTACAAATAATTCTACCACATTTTTCACAGTGGCTTCTAGAGTGTTGATAATCTATGTAAGCTGCACTTGGTCAATTACAATATTCTTTGCAATGCTCTCTAGAACCTTGTTCTCGAATTTATTCTTTTCCTTCTCAAGTAACTTCTCTTGACCATTCATGTCTATGTTGAACTTATGGACAATGTCAACAAGTTGGTCCATTATTGAGTCACTTCATTGACTTCAATCTACAAAGCATCTACAAATATGCCTTTTATATCTAAGTACTTTGTTCCTTTGCCTTTCCTTTCTGAGTTTCTGCTGTGAGGCCCTCTTCTTCCATAGTTCTCCCAAGATATTCATTTGTTCTATAGACAGATTGGATAGATCCCAATTAGGAATCACAATATCTTTATCCAAATCCATCTCATCAATTTTTGTTGCCTCTGATTTAAGACTCGGTGAAGGAACAATTTCCTTACCTTTGTCTGCCTTATCCTTAGTATCAATTTTCAATCCAATTAGGTCATTGACCTTTATATTACAACTAGTTGGATCAATACTAACTGATGAATCAAAAGTAGAAATGTCTACCTTTCCTTTAATTGACTCAGGTGTGCATGTATCAGTAGTAGTAGGATCTTGTTGCTTAGGTTTTGTCTGTTCTGATGTAGATTCTACAACTTTGTCTTTGCTCAGAGTCACTATACTATGTATGTGAGATTGGGGTAGTGATACCATTACCTCAACTACCATCTGCTCTATGCAACTATTTCCTCTTTTCTCTTAGATATTGAAGGAGATTTAGAGGGCTTGCCATACTTCTTGAATGTACCAAGTCTCTTTCTTCTAGAGATATCCTGCTCTTAGCTTCCTCATAGGTTCCAAAGTAGGGTGCCTTTGGATTGACAAGTTCATTCACAAGAGCCTCTATGATATCTTTAGTTTCCTCATTATTAACTTCATATGAAAGGGTTGTACCCATGTAACCCTAGGCTTTACTGCTTGTATATACACTTTGTCACAATCAACTAGAAAATAGATTTCTTCTTTGTACTTCTCAACTGGTTGTTTGGGAATCCTATATCTACTCTGCATTTTCTGTTTGAAAATTTCAAAGTATCCATCCATGATACTATCAAAATTATCTCCCATCTTGGCTATAAAATCATTAATTTGATGAATGATTGGTCTATCCTTTTTCCATACTACAGTTCCTTTGGAGGGAAAGAATTTCTCAACATAAAATAGTATGCAGACTAGAAGAGAACCAAACTTACATGAGTTGGTTTTTGATACTCGGATGCTCTCCATGTTCTTTCTCAACTGAGCGATTTTCAATTTTGCCAGGTCAAATACCATAGTTTTCTTGACAGCTTTGTAGGCTAGGCCAACAGCTTCGCATGCAACACTGTTGGGTTTGCCAAATTTCATCTCCATGTCTATTACTCTGTTGAGTATCATTCCTATGTCATCCCACTCAGCAAGAGTTAACTCTGCTAGTTCATCCCTATTTAGGGTTTTTGTAGCTTTTGGCTTGTCTAGCATAGGGAACCCAGTAACACGGTGAATTATATGCTTGGTGATCTTCACAGGATGATACATCCATAATTACATGTCGTGAACACGACTAAGAACATATCTCATCCACTTTGTCTGGAAGTCCATCGACATATGCATGATATGTGTCAAACCCTTGGTTTTGAGGTGTTTGTGCTCGGGCTTCATTTTTTCATTTGTGCATAACTTCTCATATGTTTGATTCATCTCAGTGGTTGCAAGCTCTTGTATGTTACAGTGATAGAAGCTGTGAATGTCATTGACCAGTAACACTCTCAGAGGGATTAGGGAATGAGCTCCCATCAGGTCTATCTCCTCTGTAACTGTCAGATGAAGCTTGAACAGGGGAGGATCACAAATTGTATTCCTTACTAGCATCTCCGAACCTTTCTTGACCTTGCTAGTAGAAGTGGATTCCATATTGCTGAAACAAAATAATCAAACTCCACTTTCAATCATGAATTTTCTCTGAATTTCTAAGGTCTTTGAATTGACTAGTAAACTGAAATCTTTGTAAACAATACTCTTCACAATCCTTCATATATAATATTTTTTCAACCATTAGAGTATAACAATAAATGCTCTGTACATAGTAGCTGGCGTAACTCAGGTGCTTCTCAAGGATTCACTCGGAAGCTCAGGTGAAACTAATTTTCCCACTATCAACACTGCCCGACTCAGCTCGGGTGAGCTAGAGTGACTCAGGTGTAATCAACATTCTGACTTGGTTTGAACTACAATATGTTCTCATGCATCAATATGTAGATATGGACTGTATTGCTTGCCTATAACTAATGTAGGGTGACTTGTTATTGCACAGTTCTAGTCATCTCCTTGCTTTCTTATTCTGTAATGATGGATCCACCCATCTCACTGTTTAGGGTGTCATTAGATCCTTCATTGCTTTGATCTGAATTGCCTGAGGATTTCCTTACCCATTTCTTTCTCATTTGAGCTCTGATTTCTAAATATTTGGTTTTACCATTCTCAAAACCAGTATCAAACTTTTCTTTGTTCATGCAGTTCTTTCTCAGATGACCGAGTTGTTTACATACATATAATCTCTTAGCATGATCTCTTTTTCTGAAGTGAGTCTTCACATAATTTGCACCAATGTGTCCATATTCACCATAGTGACAACATCTATACTAGGTTTTGTAATCCCAACCAAAAATTGCCTTGGCTAATTGTTCAACAGGATTCCAATTCTTAGTTTTGCACTCAAAAGATTTATGACCTTGTTTGTTGCATTTATAGCATTTCCCTTCAAAATTAGGTTTCTCTTTGCATTCACTTGCTCTATGTCCATGTTTATTGTAGTTGTAACATTTACCATTAAATTTTGACCTTCCATTGCTCCAACATTTATTTGATGTACGCCCTGTCTTGCCACAATGATTGCATTTAGGTTTGTTATTCCTTTGAGATCCTTGTTGTGAGGATTCACCTTTTTCAGTATGTCCTAATCCATTCTGTCCATGATTTCTCAGTTTTGTTATCTGATCCATGCTAGTTTGTAAATTCACCATACTTTCATGTGTTTGATTTTCAGTATTGAGATCATTCTGCAGTCTTTCATTTTCTGTCCTTAGGTTGACAACTTCTTGTGTTGCATTGTTGAGTTGACTTACCAGATCAGCTTGCTGAAGTGATAAGTGATGGATTTCATTTTCTTTTTCTGCTAATCTTGTACTCAGTAGTCTTTTCTCTTCTTGAGATGTATTTTTTTCATCTTCTGCTTTGTTCTTTAGTTCCATAACTTCACACATTCTGATTGAGTGAACTTCCTGTTCTCTTTTTAACTTTTTGACTTCTTCATGTAAATTGAGATTCTTTGCAAGTAAGTCTTCAATGGTTGCATCAACTTCTTCTAAGCTCCTGTCCTTGCAAATTTCTTCAATTCTTTCTTCTATATAGTTCTTTTCATTCAGCTATACTGCTAGTTCTTTTCTTCTCTTTAGGGAAAGAGAGAGCCACTCCTTAAGTATTATGATTTGATCCATGGCCACTTTAAGATCTATCTTTTCATTCTCAATGGCTTTCTCCAGTTTGTATGTTTCCATATCCTCTGATATTTTTTGAAGCTGTAAAAATTTTGATAAGAGAACCACTGCTCTAATACCACATGTTGGAATTATAGGATGTGCCCAATAACTGAGGGGGGGGGGGGGGGAATCAAGAATCAATAAAACTTAATCATTTTNACTGAGGGGGGGGGGGGGTGAATCAAGAATCAATAAAACTTAATCATTTTAGTCCATAATTAGATTAGCTTATTTGTTTAAATGTATACAACTTGAAATTAAAGAATTAGATGCAACACATAACACAATATTTGGTTACCCAGAAACCTTCCAAAAGAAAATAAAACTGGGGTGGGGATGATACCCACAAGATTTAGTACTGTAGTATAAATTTAGCATGTTAAAGCTTACAATGACCACTTCTAATGGTCTGCCCTATTAGGAGCATAGAAAGGACTGTTAGGTCGACCTTGTTAAAGGATTTTGTACAGTACAATGAGTAATGCAACTTTGTTAAGAGATTTAGAGAAAGGACTATTAGGTCCACCTTGTTAATGGATTTTGCTGATCCACCTATGAGAATGAATTAGTTGATGATCTACTCTGTGCAACTATGATTTCTAAATAAGATCCTTTGAAATATAACTGATCACCTGAATGTGATAGATAAGTCTCTGCTATCCTGAACACTTCTTCACTTGACTCAAACTATCATTCACATAATCATATCACCTTCTTATTATACATATTATTCTATATAATTGGATAAACAAACTATCTTACATATATGTCTTTATCCAACAAATAATTTTTTAAGTCAGCTTGCAATAAACAAATATATATTTAAAAATATATGCAAAGTCAGCTTCAAACTATCACTCAAGTCCAAAAGACTACTCGGGTGATAAACTATCACTCAGGTGATACTAAACACTCGGGTGACACTGTCTACTTGGGTAACACTGTCTACTCAGGTAACACTGTGTACTTGGGTAACACTGAATGACTAAGTGTTTTGACACTAATTGACAATATGTCTCGCCATAAGGTCTACAAAAAATAGTGTTAATTGGAGGTAGTTCCTTGGGTACCCATTCTTTCAAAAGATGTGTGTACCTCAAGGTAAACTCAATGTCATCTATGGTCTCATCATCCTAAGAACATGACCCCCCTTCAGTAAGGAAAAATTGCATGCGTTTATTGAATTTTATTATAATCTTTTGACCTCTGGTTGATTTCCCTATTTTAGGCCTACTACACGTCTCACTTTTGTCTTCTATTCCCACATTTCCCTAACTCGAGGAAGACAGACCTGCCAAGTACGTATTAGGTGGTTCATGCAGTCCATCAAATGACATATATAGTTGGTAAGGAGTGAGATATTTTGCTAAATGAGGGTAATGTTGATGTAATCTATAGGGTGTATTGAATTATAACTGCCAATCCATGTCACTATGCAGGATCCTCGTAGAAGGGGTTAAATTTCCTATATATGTGAACCATTTATCTTAAGTTACCCAAAAATTACATGATACCTATGCTACAAATTACATAAAAGACAACATGAACAATATGCATTCATCATAATCATTGTATATTTTTTAATTCCTTACCTTTACTTTATGTGTGCTATGCAGGATTGTCAACAAAAGGGGTGATGATGTGTGTAGTCAATTGCCTATTTCCACAAAGGGTTACAATCACACAAAATATATGCATGTAATCAGTACCAACAATTGAGCATCATAAGAAATACATTGGTAATTTGTTAAACAATAAATACATTAAATATATGATTAATAAATGAAACACATGTATCATAAATCACATATGTTGTAATCATTAGAAATGAACATATTAATTTAATTGTACCATGGCATTAGAGTTTAATACATAATAAATTAATTATGAAAACATATAAGTCAAATAAATTTGTATGACTAGATCAATATTACCATCATCATCATGACCATCATTGGTATCATCATCCTCAACATGATGATGATGATGATGATGATGATCATCATCATCATCATCATGACCATCATTGTCATCATCATCCTCAACATGATCATGATCATGATCATGATCATGATCATGATCATGATCATGATCATGATCATGATCATCATCACCACCACCACCACCACTATCATCACCATCGTGATCATCATCACCATCATCACCATCACCATCACCATCACCATCACCATCATCACCCTCATCATCATCATAATCATCATCACCATCACCACCACCACCACCACCTTCTTCTTATTCTTCACCATCATCATCATCATCATCATCATCATCTTCTTCTTCTTCTTCTTCTTCTTCTTCAGTTTCTTCTTCTTCCATCACGTTATACTTTATTGGCCTTCCTCTATCATGTCTAACAACAAATGACCAACCTAGTTTTTGTTGAACCTCTATATAAAATACTTGCTCACATTGGCTTGGAAGAATATAGGGTTCATCTCCAACTGGCTCAAATGACCCTATATTAATCATTGTAAATCAATTATCATATTGAATAACAGTTCTATCAGGATCAATTTGATTTAGTCGTAGCCTGTACCATTTGACGACAAATAGAACTAATTTGAAGGACTAAAAGTTGCACTCAAGTATATCATCCAAAATGCCATAGTATCAATTTTAAGATTCTTGAGGATGCATGTCATTTCTAGATGAAATATTAATGACCTCGAAGACTGCAGTTATCCAAGAGTCACAAGTTTTCTTTGTTTCATCCAACTTTTTAATGCAAAATTTATGGCCATGGTAGTACATAGCTTTGTGGTGCTTAACCTGCAATTTTTCAAGCATGTGAAAATAATTTGTATCATGAGTTGATATTAAACATATGGGTCATGATTAATAAATTTATACGTACTTGTCTACCTCTTAAATGATTTTCTAGATCAATTACCATTGGCGTAACATTGGGATCTCCATTACGATGAGATTCTTTAACCAATGAAGCAACCCCTTCTTATGTTAATAAGTGACCATTTTTTTGACATAGTTCAATCCATACCATCATCCAATTAAGAGTTTTTGCAATATACAAATGTAGTACATCCCACTCTCGACCAACTATATAAAAAAAAGACCACTTAAAAACAACTTCAATTGAAGATTTATGAGAATTAATTAACTACAATAACATCTTATAATTACCTCTCACTTTTCTCAATCTACCTTTCCCCATCAAGTACTCCCCTTTGAATTTGTTAATGGTGTTGGGATACTAAATGCAATCTACATGCATCTTTGCTGCAAACTTAGGAAGATATTCACTAATGTACACCATGTCCGGTATACCATATATCCCTCCACCATAGAACCCTCAGGATGTGCTCTTTGTCGAACCAAACCCTTCAAAAATTTTAGGCACCTCTCAATTATCCACATTGACCTAGTTTGTATAGGTCCACACAATTCAAAATCCTCAACTTGATGTATGAGGTAGTGTTCTTGTGCATTGAAAAAAGTAGAAGGTAAACACTTTTGCATTTCACACATAAGATGAGAAATTTTTCTCTTCCAATATTTTATATCTTCTTTATTGATTTCTTTGAATGAAAACCACCTAGAAGCGATTCAACACACAAAAAAATATAAACAAAACTTTACAAAAAATATACAATAAATTACTGAAAAAGTAAAAGAAGTCACAAATATAATATCTATAAAACAAATCTAACAAATAACGCTTCTAAACTTGTGTATTTACCAAGATCATATATAACTTGTTTGACATTGTTGTTGAAGTGGTGTGGGAGAGATAGAGGTAGAACGTACTGCAATAATTATAAAATGATCATTTCAATATTTTAGAGAATAATACAATGAAAACTACATGCATTATACAAATATATAGAGAATACAAAATAACATGAATTACTTTAATAAAGGTATGCCAATCATGTGTTTTCATCCCTGGCCCAAATTCAATTTTTCTTTGATATGAGATTGTTTATGTTTGTAGAAAACCCTATGGGAAATCAATTTTTTTGTATGACTTCTTTTATAGCATTGCTTTGTTGCTCCAATAATAACCAAGGAAGGGAACTTATATCAATATTATCTCCATTTTTATTTGATCGAATGACATTTTTCAATGCATGGTTGGAATCTTCAATGTCACTACAAATTTTGACAATTTTTTCTTTATCACACCTTCTGTCCAATAATTTTCATAATGTCTCTGTTATATTCTTTTCAATATGCATAGAATAAAACAAATGCATGATTGGGAGGTTCTCATAGTATGAAAACCTGTTAAATTGTCTAGGATAACTTTTTAGTCCTTATGGAAGTTGGTCATTGACGCCTTGATGACCTTCATGAGCATCAATTACATCATCAATAAACAAAAGACAATATCAAAATATAAATTTCAAACAAAAACCATCAGATTGAATGACATTACCTCATCGATTTATTCTATTGTATTCCAACTTCCATAGGCGAGGTGTCATTATTCATGGATTTGATGCAGTCTCTTCTTTCCCATTGAAAATATGTTTTTTAACAATTTGATACTTATGATTTCTGTGAAGAAAATGTCTATACTCATCGAACACCTGCTTTCCTAAACTTTTTGAATGATGAGATTTCATCTTTGGACCACAAATTGGACATGAAAATTTTCTCTTTGTCTGAATACCCACAAGATCATGTATAATTGGATTGAATATGTTGATTTTGATAATTAAAATTATCATGCACAAACTTAGACATACAACAAAGATGTGTTAGCACTATAACATACAATAAATATGTGTTAACAATATAACATATCACAAAAATGTGTTAGCCTAGGGGCATCATGTATTGTCCATACAAGCATTACATGGAATTGAAATTATCTTTGTCCTGTTGGTCTAGAGATTTCATATATAGTGACCCCATTAGATAAATATAACAACACATTGATAAGAGGCTCAATATTGCATAATTATTGTCATTTTGATGCAGTATTTATAAATAAATTTAGATGACTATTGAATGAAAAAAATACTTGGAACAATCATTGCCAACATTATGTGCTCCCTCTTTATGGACATCCAAGGAGGAATGTTATTTTTGATAACAAAAATAAGTCACACTGAGTAAACATATCTCATCTCTCCAAATGGATTGACACCGTTCACTGCCAATTAAAGCTTGATTACGAGGTTATTCTTTAAAGTGTGGCCAAGTTTCCTCTATGTCCTTAAATGAAGAACCATCCACAGGCCTTAGCACAGTGTCATCTCGACCTCTATTGTGTGCATGGTAATCCATAAATTGTACCAAGGTAGTGCACCTGAATAATCATTGCAGACGTGGAATAATGAGAATATATTGGAGAACCTTGTGAGGCACCTTTTTTGTTATTTGATTTATTTGATATCTACTAATATGATAATTAGGGTATTCTATTATGAATTCATGTTGTTTATGATATATAATATGATCATTGGGATATGCATGTATTGTTTGATACTCCATCCCAATATCTTTCATAATGGCAGATAGTTCCCGGTACGAGCGAGGTAGAATGTTTGATGGTGGTAACAAACACTCACCTATCAACCTACGGAAAAAGATATAATTAGCATACATGATTCACCCTTTGTTAACAATAAGGAAATTATGACTAAAATAGGTGAAAGGATGACATATATGACATACCTTAACATTCGTGACATTTCTACATTGGATAAACCATTCAAAACCTTGAAGTTCACCAAAAACAATACAACAAAGAGTATATTTTTTTGGGAGCCTTTGTATAGGGGCTCATATGCCTTCTCAAGTATAGGTAAATCAAGGTCATCTTCATCATCGTGATCAGCTACACCAATACTATCATCTTTAATCGTATTCTCTAGCACATGATTAGCTACACCAATACCATCATCTTCAATTGTCTTCTCTGTCACAGGATCATCTTCTTCCATGGAATCATTATCTTCTCCTTGGATATTCACACATCCATGTTCCTCCACTTGGAAATTCACATTCTCTGGATTGTTATGGTCCATAACATGTAACCCAGGGTGGTTGACCTATATCAAAATCATGACATTAAATTAACCATGACCATGATCTCATCATCAATTGATTTCTTATGTATATAAATTGTTAAAACAATATATTGAAATACTTACCAATGGATGAAAATCATGCCCCCTTCAATGTGACCATACTCTCTACAGTATTTCTCAGTTGTTTGACTAGAAGTCTTCGAGTCTTTAAGCCCTTACAATATTTATAGGGACAATAACACTTTCCATCACCTTTTCTTTTAAAATTAGCCCACAATATAGCAATTGTCTCCTTATTTTGTTCTGGGTTCATATTGACAGACATGGTCTTTCTTCATAGGAAAATATTCAAGCAATAATTATACCAAAAACTTGTCTCCCATACTCTGAATTAAGATATTAATGTTGTAATCCATTAAATATAAATATAGCAGGATTAGTACTATCTTGTATAAAATCAAGTGTAAATCCATTAAATATATTTTGACTGCAAATCATTGTACATTTAATCTAATCATGATTCATATTTTATAGGAATTCTATTCATATTTGACAAGAATGCTAAGAAAATAAAATAAAAATATAAAATATCCACTTCAACATTGTTGGAGATAAAGTGATTGTTCTGAGAAAGGTTTGGTGGTGAATATCCACATAATTTGGACACAAGACAACTAGGAGTGTCAATTTGAGGGCATTGTGTAATTACAAATCACCAGTTACCACTTGTGGCTAGAGATTACAAAGAACCTTAGAAAAATCCCGCAGCTTGGAAATAAGCACTAATAATAGGGACATTAGGTTTAGAAATCCCTAAAACCACCCTTAGCATTTAAGAAATCCCTACAACCATAAAGCCCATTATCAAATCACCTTCATAGTCATCAATCCATCATTAGAACAAACATCCAATCAGAAAAAACATTATCTTTATTAAGGCATTATTAACCTTTGGTGGCATATCACAATTCATACACCAATTAGGTCTCTAGGCTCATTAGACCTTACCATTTATTCTATTCACAAAGTCAATAACTCATTATACCTTCACATGAGTCCATTTGTCTTCAACATTTCAAAAGCTCTATTTTTAATCACAAACTATTAGTCCCTAATCCATGTTCAACCAGACAACTTCTTATTATCTTTTCCATAACTGAACAACATTAGTTCAGATCATCTTAACCCTGATCTCTAGCTTTTGGAAAATTTACATTAATTGTGACAATAACACCAAACTTCATGGCTTCTAATCATAACTTATTATCTGCCAAACACCCCTAGTACTTAATTCTGATCACAAAATTAGTGAACTAGTAATCACTAAGTTAGTCAATATTATGATGTCAAATCAGTTCAAAACTATAATTGTTCCAAAGTAGTCCATTCTTACATCTGTCTCCTTTCATTATAGCATGATTTCAATGTTGATTTGATCTATCACTCAACAAATAAGACAAGGGACTTTAGTTTTTAGAATGTCTTTACATCAATGATTTTGGCTTTGTTTTGTCTGGCTTTACTTTGAAAAGTCAATTACAGAAGAAGAGATAAATCAATTGATTTTTTCAAGATTTGAAGAATTATGAAATTGGATAAGCAAGGTAGGGAAGGAAGACACAAATGGACTTGAGTAAATAGTCATAACTACATTGTACCTATATATCTATGAGTTTTATCTTTCTTTTTTAATAAATATGCTTAAAATGAAAAGCAAATTATGCTCTTATTTTTTGTATCAAGTGTGCTAAGGTTTAAAAATTGTACTTACTTGTTGCTATTGGAAGTTGTATTTGTCAGAGCTAAACAAAATGAACATCTACCAATAAGATCCAGATAAAGTCTATATGTCTCGAGCTGAATTTGGCAATAGGGAATCACCTTGCAGTTCAATTAGAAATAAAATATAAATGAAGACTCTAAGTAAACAAAACATTGATAAAGATTGCAAGTAAAAAATAATAGCCCATACAATATGCCATGTAATGTGGTATTAGATTTAATTCTATTTTCAATTTAAAATTATAATCCTCTGTCTACTAATAAATTAATAACTATGTACAATTGAATAGTTTATGCAATTAACCTACAAGAGTGTTATAAAAAAATATGTTAGTTTTTATCTAGCCCAGTCGATATGGTTTTTTAAAAGGACCCTTGTCATATCCCTTTAAATCATAATTTAAACCAATAAAAAACATGCATCCTTGTCTAGATATTTCAATACTATAAACCTGCATTCATAGTTTTCCAAAAATCTATATTATAACTACCAAAATTACATATAATAGAATGACCTCTACAAAAATTACATATATTATATGATCATTTTATTAGTGGCATCAATGGACATGATGGAAATGGAGATGATGGGAAACTGAATGGATTTGGGTGAAATGAGGAGAATCACGTCACCATTCTTGAAACCCATCTATGATAAGCTTGCAGTTAAGGATCTCACATTGATAAATCCTACATCTACATACTCATAAAAATTCACAAATATCATATTGGAAACCATGATTAAAACATTGATAACAATGTTGTGACAAATATTTTTACTAATACAAATGACAATGATCTTTAACCCTTTTGCTGAAGAGAATGGAAAAGTATTTCTTGAAAGAAAGTAAAGGAATAAGAACATAGCACTATAAACAATGCAGTCAATGGTTTCAAAAAATGATAGCAGAGGAATGAGATCAAAGATTAGAAATGTTACTCAATGGAAATATAATTAGCAATGGAAAATAATGCATAAAATAATGATCAAAGGTCATGATTGATAACAACAAAAAGAGTGAAAGGGTTTTTTTCATATTTTTTGATTGCCTTTGAGAGGTAAATTCATTGTCAAGAGATATGGTTTAACCATCATATATGGGAAGAAGAAAAAATTATAATACTAATAAATCAGTGAAGATAGAGAAATATGCAATGCTACAGTGCTATAAATTAGAGTAAAGGAATAGGTGTAGAGGTCCAAAGAAAGAGATAATGAAGGGAAACAAAAGATCAAACCTTTTTTTATCAGATTGGTGATTATTAATGCAAAGTATTAAAGATGAAAATCATGGAGTGCATAATGAGAAATGGGAAGAGATAATATGAAACATAGATCAAGGTCAAGAACAAAAAAATGGGAAAAGGATAGCGAGTTTATAATAAGAAGCAGCATTAATAATGTATTGAACAACAATTAAGAGTAGAGAGAAGTTATTAAAGGAATTTCCTCGCATTCTTCAATGAGTTTTAATTTTGGAAGAGATATTCAGTATTTTCATTACAAAAGAATAGTAATAGGAGAACCAAATCCTAGTACGAATAACAGGGGACTTTGTAATAATAGTGAAAGGAGTGAAATATATTTCCTTTATATATTTATGTGCCTTTCAATAGATATACGAATTTTCATAACCACAGAAGTCTAGATATATTCACTATTATAGAAATAAAGATACATGTCATGGAGATGAAGACAATATTCAATGATATAAAGATCCAATGAAGATGCATGAGTTTTAAAGAGGGTTTCAAAGAGAAAGACCAAAGTGAGACCAAGAGAAAATGCATTACTATAGAAAGACATTACAAAGGGTCAAAAGAGAATTAAAAAGCATTGTCATGATAAGGAAAAAATAGTAAAATGCATAAGAAGAATGATGTATGATATAAATGGTATGATAGAGCAAAGAGATGATAGAGCCTTGACACATGAGCATGGATCTTATTTGTATTATGAGTTGGATAAAATAATATTGATATCTATAACAAGGGTTGGGTAATTTCACAAAAAGGGACAAAGATAAGAAAGATAACAAAGATATCTACCTTAAGAGGATAGCATTGTGAGGATCAAAAGATGATATTAAATCATGATAGACATCATTCCAGACTTAAGGAAAGTAACACTATTATGTATTAGCATCATATTTCTACGTTGAAACATTCATCTAATAGTACTCTTTAACTCAAAAACTATACAGTTGAATCCTAATAACAATATCATAACATTTACTTATAATTTTGTGTATTCAAATTTAAAGTGTGTTGCACTCATGTATGCAAGGGGTCATCTTCCAATGACACATTGTACCAATTTAGGCCATGTTAAAAAACTAATTGACTTTAGTCCTAGATTCTAGACCATTTAGAACAATAAATGCGGTTGGTCAAATCTATCCAGTTGGACTGAAATTGGAAGTGATTTGACTAACCCAAATAATCCTCTCACCATTAGAGGATTTAGACATGAATTGAAGATCCTCCTCATTTTCAAGGAAAGCAATGAAAGACATAGCCCCAATAAAGGTTGGAATAACAGTGATTAATTGAACATGTAATGAGAAATGAAGACACTCAAGATACATAAAAATCAATGCATGATGCATTTAAATCCTTGATAATACCATACCTAATGAAGGTGAAGTGAACTTCAAGTTACAAACCTTCAAGAAAATGCAAGCGACAGGTGTAAATCTAAAATCCACAACCTTTGTGACCACCCTCCTCGCCTGTGCCAAAATAGGAGCATTGGAATAAGGTATAGACAATCCATCAAAGAATAATAGAATGGGTACATTTCTCAGATATTATAGTTTAAAATTCTCTGGTATACATGCATGCAAAATGTGGAAGCATAGAGAAAGTACATGAACTATTTGACAGAATGCCTCAAAAAAACATAGTTTGATGGAATACTATGATTACAAGATACAGACAAAATGGATTTATTGGAAAGGATTTAGGAAATTTCAATAAAATACAATTGGAAAGTGTAAATCTGAATTCCACAACCTTTTCCAGTGGATCCCTACTTCTATAAAAATGGGAGCTTTGGAATGGATTATGGATATCCATGAGAGCATAGAAGAAGGGGGATTCTTATCAGATATTATAGTTGGAAATGCTTAGGTAAAAATGTATGCAAAATGTGGAAGCATAGACAATGTCATCAGCCTCATGAAATTTCTATTCAACAAAAATATCTACTATTCCAAGTGCTCCTATCAATTGATCTTCATGACTGTCTTCACACCTTTCATAGTGCCAATATGAACTTCCTCTCTATCTCTAAGTTCCATATCACAGTCTTGTATTACAAAATGTTGTCACTATTCATGTGAATTTGGATTAACCATTCTTTGACACTATACTTGTTCACTATTATTCAACCCCTAATGACTGCATTTTCAATCTGTTGCCCCTTGGTCTCTGTCATTGTGTATGCTCCTTTAATAGTATGTTTATCTCTGCTCCCATTCCATAATAATAATGATTCCTCCACATTGTTTTTCATATGCATTATTTTTGAAGGCAAATTACATTCCCTTCATAGATCAATGAAAATAGTAAAGAAAAAAACATCATCTTGAGGAATAAAAAAAATACAAGTGGGAAAAATAAACCTTTTTCCATTTTAAAATTAACAGTCATAACAAAATAGTGATGCTTCAAAATGCTTGGTCTGCACTTGTGCTGAGTAATAGTAGTGATCACTATGATTAGACATGGAAGGTCACTATTATTTTCTCTATATGTCCCTTCTTTGTTGCCATGAGCAACTCTTTGGATTGCAATATCCAGTATTACTATCCTACTTTATCTTTTGGCATCATTGTTGTCCCCATTATTTCATGAATTCTCTTATCATTTTTTAAATCATCACTTAAAAGATGTAACAGTAGCATCATATTATCATAAAATTTTACCATTGACTATTCTCCATTATCCAAGGTTTGTGACTTGATATGGGCAGTGGAAAATCCATGTTCTCTTCCATTTCTCACTGTCATTTAATGATTGTCCTCGTGTCACTCTAACTGGATTGTATTTGTTCCATTAGATGGTATTTGATGTTCTATTTGATGCTTTTCCACTATCCACTTTACATTGTAGCCATTATTGTCATTCATCTCCTTGAAGAGCGTTCATTGTTATGCGGTTTCCCCATCATTTCTCCTACATAAAATGACCTTTCTCTACTTAATATGATTGTCCTAAATGTTTTCATGACTACTAATTGCTCTTTCTCATCTATGGCATATGAATTTCATATTATTCTCATGATTGTCTTTTACTGGGGTGGAATCTATGGACTATTTTAATAGGGTCTAGGGAGTGCCCCTTTAAACTAATCACTGACATAAGTTTTCCATTGTTTCTTAGACCATCAACCACTTTTGATCTTTGTTTCTCAATCCATGCCCCCTTATATCAGTGACTCATTAAGGAATAGTCTTGAAGCTAATAAGAATGCCCATAATATTTATAGCAGCAAGGAACCATATACACACACACACACACACACACACACACACACTTTCATGGTGACTACCCTCTTTTACTGTGAATATATCCTCATGAAAGAATGATCACTACAAAAATGCAAGACCTTGTAAACCATCCAAGCATGAACTAGTATAAAAACTGTAGTAATGAGAGTAAAACCGAACAAGAAATGGTTATAGATTTACAAACAGTGCAAACTTTGTTGGGTGACAAACTAGTCCCAAATTTATGATAAAGACATATGGTTACTCACCCAACTATATTGCATTGTAGGAGAGGTGATTCTGGCCAACCTTCCAGCCATTATGCATGTTGCTTAATCACACATTTGTTACAGCACAACTGATATATTTGGACAAGTTTCTTTACAATTTCTGAAAAGAATTGTCTATCAGTAATAATTGAGAGGGGGGTGAATCAATGGCCTCAAAAATATTCCAATAATCAACCCTTAAAAATTATTACCACAAAATTATACCTCTAGTTATCTTCAGTACTATAAGATGAATTCCTCCAAATACTTATATCAAATTACTACTCCTCGGAATGCTTTGTAAAACCTTCTACTGTAGATTTATCAATTAGCAGTTTGTCAATTTACCGAAAGAAAGTGAATTATCTAGTGTATACCAATCAATCCAATTAAGTTTAGTGTAATGCAAAACACTAAATTAATGACTCAAACACATTGACACATGGATTTTTAACGTGGAAGCCCTGTTAAGGGAAAAACCACTTGGGACCAATAACCCAAATTTTTCACTCTTTTGAAGTGAGCTCGGTGAAGAGCCAACCTTGTTAAAGGTTACAAAGACACATTTAGGTGTGACCTTGTTAGAGGATTTAAAATTTTAGTCTGTCACTTGATATCGAGAATCTCTATGCTACCATTCTTGATCAAACACTCACTTAGCCTATCAATAGGTATCTGGTGTCTCATGCTATCTTCAGGATCAAAATTTTTGATACTCCATTGGATGTATCTCAATATAAAAAGGATCTTTAAATCCCGCTTGGTTAAGAGACTTTTTGAATCAATGGTTAAACTAAAATAGTATGATCTATTCACATATACAACTATACTTGTAGATTTTCATATCTATTGTAATCTCACAACTATTCTAATCAATATAACTCTGTTTATACCTTTGCTCCACTTTGATTATGCTCATTGATGTTGTGCTCTATTGCTCGGTGTCTTCAAAATTCTTTATCTCTTTCCTCAGCTTGTTGATCAACACTGTATGAAGTTTCTCTTCATCAGTTCCTCTTTAGAATCCTCTTGTTGATTCCTTCACCCTCACCCATTTGTAATGAATTGAGTTGTCCCTTAAATAGACATGATATCAATGTTGTTAGGTTCTTTATTTTCTTGATCTTGGCATGATCCACAATTCTTGCTAATTAGATTTAAAGTAAAAATCCTATTTTATCTCGCTAAGCTCTTTTTTCCAACAAGACAAATTAGCTTTAAATCAATCACTTATCTTTCATTATCTTGTCGATGAAAACAATGATAACTACCATTTAACTCTATATTTAACTTTTCCAGCTAGATATTTTGTTGTTTTTGAACTCAAGTTAATTTTGGTTTAACTCTTTGATAGTGTCGGTCAACACTCTAGTTCTCCCCGGGCTTCTCTGTCGGTTTATATTATGTTTTTGGCCGTTGGGTTTGCTTGTGATTCTGCTCATCAGTTGTCTTGCTTGGGCATCACTGTGACTTGGCTGTCAGTGATCTCTATCTGTCGGGTTCCACTGACCGTCGGTGTTTGTAGTCAAAATTTTAATTCTTGTCTTTTATGCATTACAGAAAGAATAATATTTATCTCTGTGATCCTCTGAAGTCTTTGACACTTTGATTATAACTGATTAGATTATATCAAGTTGACATCAATGGCAATACAATCCATTGACTGATTTAATGTCTTGCATTATCCTTCTGCATTTCAGTTATCAACTTAACATCTTCAAACATTCAATCAGTTACATGTCATCAATCTCTCCCTTTGTCATTGATGGAAACATACTACATTATCATACTATACTATCACTAATACAATATGAAATATATAGTTTGATCAAGCTTTTCTAATGTAACTATTACAAATGTCTGGCTCTTGATAAGCTCAAAATTAGCTTAGATTTTTTTCATGCAGAGTGGTTGTCTTCAATCTTTAATCCCTTCACTAGATAGATGTATCATCTGATATCTCTAGTCTAATATGTGCTCTGCCTTGACTTTTTCTCTTCTTGATAATCTCTTTTTCCTTTGACAACATTCTTTGTCTTTGTTTGAACTCTCTCCCTTTGTTACTTCTCTCCCTTATATGGATATTCCATATGTAATCAATTTCTCTCCCTTAGAATATTGATTAACTCTTCATTTCTGATTCTCAGGAACTTCTCTTCATGGATACTGATATAATCTCTCTTTTTATCATATCTCTCCTTTATTTGATATGGAGATCATCTATCCCTTTATATGATAAAATACATCTCTCCCTGATGATAATTCTCCCTTTTGTATGATAATGAGAAATTTCTCTCCCTTTGAAAACAATGCCAAAAAAAACTTCTTATTTTATCATCTATATCATCTTCCATCTCTTTGCATAATATATTCCTTGAATTTCCCTATCCATCAGCAATACAATGTTCTTATTTTTGGTGTAGATTTGTACCTTGAAATGTAAAGATGTATCTATTATTGTCCATCTCAGTGTTTGCATCAACATGACTGATCTTTCAGATGTGGTATAGGCTGATGCAACCTCCTAGTCAGATTACTGACCGATAGACAAGGGTTGAACCCCTAGTCTCTGTATCAGATAATCAAATGTATCCTTCGGTAATGACTTGGTGAATATATCAACTAACTGTTCCTTTGATTGAACATATTCTAGTGTCACTTCTTTTTCTTGCACTTGTTCTCTTAGATAATTATACTTGATATAAATATGCTTAGTCTTTGCATGCATGACTGGATTCTTAGAAATTTTTATTGCACTAGTATTATCACAATAGATAATCACTGGTTCAAGGATCTTCATATGCATACCTTCCAATAATTTTTTGATCCATGCAATATTAGAGAAATTTGCAGCAACATCCACATAGTCTGCTTCTACAGTAGACTGAGAGATGCATCCTTGCTTATTTCTTATCCATGTGACAAGTCTGTCACCCATGAAGAATGCTCCTCCAATTGTGCTCTTTCGGTCATCAATGTTTCTAGCCCAATCAGCATATGTATAGACTTGTAGCTCAAATTTTCCTTCTCTTTTGTACCATAATCCATAGTCTTCGGTGTTCTTCAGATATCTCAAAATTCTTTTGACAACAATCATATGTGATTCTTTGGGATTAGCAGAGAATCTTGCAACTATCTCCACTACATGTGTTATATCTGGTCTGGTGTGAACAATATACATCAGTTTGCCAATCATTGATTTATATAAGGTCTGATTTACCTCATTTGTCTTGTACTCCTTTGTCAACTTTCATCCAGTAGCCACAGGTGTTCCAACTAGTTTGGAATCCTCCATCTTGAATATCTTTAGCACTTCCTTGATGTATTTGGACTGAGTGATGTAAATGCCTGCATCTTGTTGAAGAATCTGTAGACCAATAAAGAATTTGATCTCTCCAAACATAGACATTTCAAATTCCTTGCTCATTTCATCAACAAAGGATTTGCATAACAATTCATTTCCCCTAAAAATGATATCATCAACAAAAATTTCAGCAATCAGAATATTACCATCGGTATCTTCTTTTAAGTATAGATTGCCATTTTCACTTGTTCTAACAAATTTTATGCTAATGAGATATGAGTGAATTCTTTCATACCAGGCTCTTGGTGCTTATTTCAATCCATACAAGGATTTGTGTAGTCTATATACCGTGTTTTTCTTGTCTGGATTAACAAACCCTTTTGGTTGTTCAATGTATACCTCTTCTTTCAATATTCCATTTAGGAATGTAGATTTGACATCCATTTGATATACCTTGAATCCTTTGAATGCAACGTAAGCAAGTAAGATTCTAACTCATTATAGTCTAGCAATGGGTGCAAAGGTTTCACCATAATCAATAATTTCTTCTTGTGCATATCCCTTGCATACTAATCTTTCTTTGTTTCTAGTGACTTCTCCATTCTCATTCATCTTGTTTCTGAATATCCATTTGGTACCGATGACATTCTTGTCATCTGGTCTTAGTACTAATGTACATGTATTGTTCTTCTTAATCTATTTTATCTCCTCATTCATAGCACTGACCCATTCTTCATTCTCAAGTTCATTGTAAACATATTTAGGCTCAAAATCACAAAGTAAACATTTGGTGTTAAGTTACTTACTTCTTATTCTTATTCCAGTCTTCTTGTCTCCTATGATTTGATTTTGTGGATGATGTGTTTTGACATACTTGGAAATTTTTGGTTCAGCTCTATGTTCATCATTCTGATTATCTTCTTCACCTTCATTTTCATCTCCATTGTTTGAAACATCATCTTGAGTATTATCTTGATCGTCGGTAATTGCATCCTGATGCTCGGGTGCAATGTTTTGATGCTCGGGAGTGACACACTGTTGCTCGGGTAGAGTGTCAAGTTATATATAAACAAACTTTTTGTAGTCCTTTGGTTCCTTTTTGCTTTCCTTGTCATTCTTTTCTGCAAATTCATCTATTTTCACATTTTCACTTTCAATGATTTTGTTAGATGACTTGTTAAGATATTTATAAGCCTTGCTTTTGGTTGAATACCCTAGGAAGATACCTTGTTCACTTTGCAGTCAAGTTTTCCATTTCTATCATCCTTCAATATATAACATTGACTACCAAAGATTTAGAAGTACCTTACATTGGGTGTATGACCATACCAAATCTCATATGGTGTCTTCTTTGTGTCCTTCTTAAATTGTACTCTGTTTAGTGTGTAGACAGCAGTACTGAAAGCTTCCCTCCAAAACGTTTGAGTGATGATTTTCTCAATCATCAATGTTCTTTCACAATCAACAATTGATCTATTTCTCCTCTCAGCAATTCCATTTTGTTGTGGTGTCCTTGGTGTAGAAACATGTCTCTTAATTCCATGCTCATTGCAATAGTCAGTGAATTCTCCTAAAGTAAATTCTCCTCCTCTATCTGACCTTAAGAATTTCAATTTATTTTCACTTTGTTTTTCAACCATTGCTTTATACCATTTAAACATCTTAAATGCTTCTGATTTATCTTTTAAAAACATGACTATCATCATTATAGAGAAATCATCAAAAAAGAGAATGAAATACATATCTCCATAGTAGCTCTTTGTTCTCATTGGTCCACATAGATCTGTATGGACTAATTCTAGAATTGCAGTAGATGTATGGGTTTTTCTCTTGAAACTAGACTTTGTCATCTTACCTTTTTGACAATTCTTACACATGATATCCTCGGGTTTAGTCATCATCAATAAGCCTCTAACATTCCTTTTGTTGCTTATCTTTATCATGTTGTCAAAGTTCACATGACACAATCTTTTGTGCCACAACCATAAGTCTTCGTTTCTAGCCATCAAACAAGTGGTGTTAGTGTCATCAAGATAGAAAAGGTTACCTTTTTTCTACTCACTGGTACCAATCAACCTTCCTAATTCATTGAAGATCTTTGGCTTCTTATTTTCAAATGCTACTTTGTGACCTAAATTGTTCAACTAAGAAACACTTAACAAATTGTAATTCACTCCTTTAACCCAGTAAGCATTTTCACATTTTATCAGGTTAATCAACATTATGGTTCCTTTATCTTCAACTGGACAAGGTGTATCATTTCCCATTCTCATTGAACCACCATTATAGTATTCAAAAGTCTCAAACTTTTGTTTGTCACTAGTCATATGGTGAGTACAACCACTATCTATGATCCAGATATCATTTTTACTAACTTTAGATATGAGTGCAGCTTCTACATACCTTTCTTCATCTTCATCTGAATCATCCTTCATAGCTACAAATACCATCTTGATGTCTTCTTCAGATTTAGTGTAAGTGTCATCAACTCTTCTCTTAGCTAGGTAACAATCTTTCTTCCCTTTGTCCTTGTAGTCTCGAGTATCTCTCTTTTCAAATTGTCAATTGCTCTGGTATTCTCTATTTTCACCTTTATCAAACTTCTTCTCATAAGGTTTGTCATTTCCTCTATCATCTTTTTGTCAGTTTGGACATCTTGCAGCAAAGTGTCCAACCTCTTTACAATTGAAACATACAAGTGGTAATTTACCTTTGTCTACCTTTCTCTCTCTGCAATCTTCTAGCCATAAGTGCTTCAATATCAACAAGTCTTTGATCCTCATTATCACTATCACTATCATTTCTAACAGCATGTCTATGACTTCAGTTACTTATCTTTAGATAAGATTTGAATGCAGATTCTATGGATGGTAAGACGCTATTATCAAAGTTGTTCATCTCAAATGAAATTAGTCTACCAATCATACTATCTAGAGTAACTGTATTGTTTGCAACTGCTCTCATTTCTTGAATAACAAAGACTCTAATAGCATAAATAGGCAATACGGTTCTTAATATTTTGCTTACCACTGTCTCCTCTTTAAGTACACCTCCAACTCCTCAGATAGAATTTACTACCTCTTTGACTCTACAACTATACAGAGTAATGTTTTCTCCTTCTTTCATCCTTAGGTCATCAAATCTCCCTCTTAGGATTTCTGCCTTTACTCTGAGTACATTGGCATCTCCTCCTTGTACAAGCTTCAACTTATCCCACATTTGCTTTGCAGAGGTGCAGGTTTTTACATCTTCAAACTCAGCATCGGAGAGTGATGATGCAAGTTCTATCATCATGCAGTTATTCTCATTCTTGACTCTTAATTGCTCAAGAGTATGAGGTCCTATAGGCAACACATATTTAGTATCTAATTATTGAACAATATCATTTACAATACCTGATAGGTGGAGTCTTATTCTTCTTTTCCATGATGCAAAGTTGTCTTTATTCAACTTGGACACATCTCGTCTATTCATCTTGTGATCTTTTGCTTGAGCTGTTAAACTCCTTTTCTAAGCACACAAGCTCTAATACCTATTGTCAGTAATAACTGAGAGGGGGGGTGAATCAGTTGCCTAAAAAATATTCCAATAATCAACACTTAAAACTTAGTACCACAAAATTATACCTATAGTTATCTTCAGTCCTATAAGATGAATGCCTCCAAATACTTATATCAAATTACTACTACTCTAAATGCTTTGTAAAACCTTCTACTGTAGATTTACTGCTTAGTAGTATGTCAATTCACCAAAAAACAATAAATTATCTAGTGTATACCGATCAATCCAATTAAGTTTAGTGTAATGCAAAACACTAAAGTAATGACTCATAAACACATTGACACATGGATTTTTAATGTGGAAACCCTGTTAAGGGAAAAACCACTTGGGATCGGTAACCCAAAATTTTCACTCTTCTAAAGTGAGCTCAGTGAAGAGCCAACCCTATTAAAGGTTACAAACACACTGTTGATTTGACCTTGTTAGAGGATTTAAAATTTTAGTCTTTCACTTGATATCAGGCATCTCTATGCTATCATCCTTGATAAAACACTTACTTCGCCTGTCAATAGGTATCTAGCATCTCATTCTATATTCATGATCAAAATTTTTGATACTCCATTGGTTGTATCTAAATATAGAAAGGATCTTTAAATCCCACTCAGTTAAGAGACTTTCTGAATCAATGGTTAAACTAAAATAGTATGATCTGTTCACATATACTACTATACTTGCAGATTTTCAGATCTATTGTAATCTCACAAACTATTATGATCAATATAACCCTATGGTGGTACCCTAATTTTTGATAATTTAGAAGTCCCAATCCATTATCAAGAAGAATGTTTCTCCATTTAAAAAAAAAGATCAAAGGAAGGAAGCTTTATGACACAAATAAATAGAACTAACTAATCGAAGCCTTCAGAAAATGCTGGAATTTAGACCTGCTACAACGATGATTTTGACAGAGGATAAAGATGGTCAAATTTTAACAATCTAAATAAGACCCAGTTTGGAAAATCAAATTTTCTATCTCCAGAAGAAATATTAGCTTTTCAAAAGGTTTTTTGGATTTTTGACCAAAGCCAAATCCAAAAATTAGGTAGTTATTTTTTAGTTAGTTTATTGTTTTTTCAAAATAATTTTTAATAAGAGTTGTGTCTTTCCACCCTAAAAAGGTGTGAAAACCATTCAAACACATATATATACATAATGTAAAATGTAAAGAGAGGGGATAAAATAGAATATAATTTCATATATTTGGATATTTTTTAATCAACATGTATAACATGGACCTGGATGTACTATTTTTTCAAAATCAATAAAGATAAGTCCTTTTTCTTTCACATGTGTAATAGTTTCATTATCAT